>MU763387.1:13123-26323 GCA_026770625.1 Nicotiana glauca | reverse complement strand
TATATATATATATATATATATATATATATATATATATATATATATATATATATATAATGTGTGTGTGTGTGTGTGTGTGTGTGTTTTGTTCTTATTTATATATGTATAGGCTTTAAGAGTTGTTTAATAGTTTGATAAATTGGGTGGGGATTGTACTAGTTGAATTTTAAAGAAATTGAGCAAAAATTGTCCCAAAATTAGAAGCCCAAAGAGCCCAGATCCGGTCCAAATAGGGCTGCCAGTAGATCAAAAAATGGCGCAATTTTATACCAAAACTACGTCGTTTGGTTAAGTAAATGACAATCCACCATGGCCATTCATTCCACCTTAATCTAATGGTCAAAATTTATCCCTGACTAAAATATAAAAGCTAAAAAAATTAGATTTTTGCCCAATTTCCAAACCCTAGAAACCTCTCCTTCACTCTCTCCTCTCTCTCACTCTCTCTTAAGCCGCTGCCTCCATCGTGCGCCGCCACCGGTGGTGTTCCAAACACCATCAAACGTGCCCCATCTCCTTCCTCTCACTCCCCTTATTCCAAATCCAGAACCCAAATCCCCCAAATCTCCACCAATAATTAACAAAAGCAAACCCTAATCGCGCCGTCACCAATACCGCCGCCGGCACCCGTCGTCCAAACACCACCAAAATTTTACCCATATTCATCTCACTCTCCTCTTCTCCATTCCACGCCCCAAAACCTTTAAAACCCGTCCAAAATCCGGCGAGTTTCTGCCAGCCACCTCGCCGCCACCACTGCCCGCCGTTGCTGCCTCCAACGCTCTTTCGTTCTTGCCTCCAATCGACTCGGACATGGATTTATTGTCAATCATACCAACATCGAAAGTCAGCTCACCGGATTTAGGATTTTTGGTATCAATAAACAATAAAACCATGTTCTGGGTTGAATCACCACCACCGCTGTCGTTGGTTCACCTTTGCCTGGTTGCTCGAGTTTTCGGTAAATCTTCAATCCGTCTCCCCTTTCCCATTTCTAATTTTTCAGCTTGTGCTTCAAATTTAATTTTAAAGTTTAATCTTTGTTTCTAATTTTGTTAGTAGTATTTATAGGCTAATTAAACTATTGTAATATTAGTTGTGAATCGCTTGTTAGTTCATAGCATAAGAGTTTGTTGTCTTTGGCATCTCCTTGTTCGATTTGGCATCGACTTCCCTTGTTCGGTACAACCCTATTTCTTTTTCTTCATTTTTCTGATTTTGGTTCGTTATTAAGACTAGGATCATATTTTAGTTTTTGTCTTATTTAATCTCACTTAATTGTGTAGTATTCCATTTCAATTAGTTTCAGGTTTGCTCCAATATCGTTTACATCATTTATAGGTAGTTTTAAGTGCTAGTTTAGACTCATGTATATTAGTTTGAATTATGCATTTTGTTCAAAGTTTAAATCTTTTGGTTAAAATGCACTCGTTTAGTCTTGTTTGCGTTAGCAATGTTTAAAACTTGTTTTGGTTTGGGTGATCATTGTCTTAGTTAAAGCTTTATCATGATTTGTCGCTATTAGATATTAATTTAGTTTGAAATCCGGGCAGCATTGGAACTTTGAATTGTTTAACTGCCCGAGGGTCTCAATTTGCATAGTTTGCTTAGTCTGAAAGTATGAGTGTGTTAGCTTGAATTCCAGTCATGGTAAAAGTTGAATACTCGAGTATAGGATCCGTGTTAGGTTTCTTTCACTATTGTGGACTGTTTTGGAGTACAATACTCCAAATTTCTGTCTACAGTTGGTAAGGCAAACTGTTCATTGGACAGATTTCTGGTTTTGGACAGATTTTGGGTCAAAAATCTATCATTTTGTACAGATTTTTGGCTAAACAAAATCTATCCCAAGAGTCCTCCTCTCCTATAAAGAGAGGTCTTACCATATCATCTAGGCGGCGGCTGAACATTCTGGACACTCTAAAAGAGAAAGACACAAAAGTTGAGGGGAAAATCAGCAGCTAAATATATATAATAGTAAGCTGAAATTGTGAATTTGGTGAAGTTTTCTTAGATTGAAAACTCTTTCAAAAGATAAAATCTTTTAGAACTTATTCTAGGCTTCTACTCTAGGATTTTTCAGCTGCTCAAACGTCCATCCTACTGCTTATTTGCTGCTGTTTTCTGCTATCTTTACTGTTGTTTCTGCTGCTATTCTCGCTCATTCCAGTGCTGTATTTATTTTCCGTGACCCAGGTAAACCTTGAACTTTGTAATACAGATTTTTATATTAAACGGTTGAAGATATAGACTTGTCTTGGCTCGTTGGATATGTTTGATATACCTTATTGAATGAAAACATTGTATTAAAGCATTGTTCAGTTGTGTAATCGAATCTCTAAAGTTTCCTTTATATTTGTAGTTTAAAAT
Organism: Nicotiana glauca; assembly: GCA_026770625.1. Classification (NCBI taxonomy): domain Eukaryota; kingdom Viridiplantae; phylum Streptophyta; class Magnoliopsida; order Solanales; family Solanaceae; genus Nicotiana; species Nicotiana glauca. The sequence continues at coordinate 23,953 of MU763387.1, read as the reverse complement.
CATATTATGCTAAGTCTACTTAGTCGATAGAAAGATTAAAAACGTCATATTTGAGCATGTCTCTTAAGTTTGGGATCTTTTATGTGGGTTACCTTTAAGGTTCATGGATGATTATCTAGGAAAGACTTCTAGCTTCAAATATTTTGATGCTTGAAATTATAGTCAACATAATGTTGTAATATAGTTCTTCTCTTTAGCATTAAAGTATTACCCCTTTTTGGGCTCGTTTTTAAATTTAGTTGCGGTTGTAATTATGAGAGTGGATTCAAATACTTAATGTGATTATGTTGCTAGTGGGTTTCTAATCTGATTAGTGCCATGTTGGTGTAGATGAGTAGAAATACTAGTTAGCCCCCTCAAGAAATAGTTGATTAAGAAAAATAAGAGCAAAGCTAATAATTAGAATGTAAGTTTCTTTTATGAAAATTAATTTTTTAGTTTGGACATTAACATGAGGAGCAATTTGGGCTTAGAAGAATACTTGTCACTTTATGTTGTCTTGATCATTAAGGCCATCGAGTAACATGGGCCAAATAAGCTAAAATTTGTAGGCCCAATGACAATAGAAAGTACGCGGGTTTTTTTTCCTTAAATTAATAATTTGTCTTTTGTTAAATAAAATAAGTGGCCGAAAACTATGAAAGTTTAGCATAAGTTTACCCGGGTTTAATTTCTTGCATTAGTTCAAAAGTAATTCTAATAACGTCATATTTGTTCGTTTTCAGTCGAATAAGTAATAAAAATAAAAAAAGTGGAAAGTGTAAGCACTTTTTTTTATTAATTTAAACGCTAGGCAAATAGTAGGCCGCTTTAGCTTCACGGAATCGTTTGCGTAGCCTGATGTTTAACATTTAATAAATTAATTCAACAATCTCATGCCATATCCATTAGTTTTAGTCAGTTTTTAATTTATTTAATCCCTTGTGAAAAATCGCGGATTCGATTGCATTGCACGGTAGCGACATTTAATAAATTTTCAAAAGTTAATTTTTCCTTAAAAGCACAATTGTAGTGATTTTTCAAAAGTAAATAACGTACTAATAATTATTTGTCATGATTGCGAATTCGCTTGCGTAGCGCTATTATGACTAAATAATAAATTTTGTCGATCACACATTCGCTTGCGTAGTGTGTTCATGAATCTTATTATTCAAAATATTCTATAATTTTTCTAATAATCAAGAGATAAAAGAAGATAGGTAAAACATGAAAATCGTACAAATTATAATTTATCCAAAATTAATTTAAGCCAAATTTTAAATCAATAAAGTGACCGTGCTAGAACCACGGGACTCGGGGAATGCCTTGTACCTTCTCCCCGGTCAACAGAATTCCTTACCCGAACTTTATTTTCGCGGACCGATAAAAATTGAGTCAACTTTCCTTTGACTAGGGATTTAAATAAAAGGTGACTTGGAACACCGAAAACCAATTCCAAGTGGCGACTCTAAACAATAAAATAATTCCTATTTCAAAATTATCACTTTGATTGGAAAAATCCTTTAACCCACAATCCTTAACTCATACATATATTCTTTTGGGGGTGGATAAAAAGGGGTGAGACAGCTCTGACGACTCTGCTGGGGAATTACCTGAATTCGAGCTTGTACATGTTGACTTTTATCTGGCTTTATTAATTTTGTATATATTGTGATTTATTTGTGCCTAATGTGCTACTTGTTCTCTTTTTACTGCTTCGATATTGTTGAATTGTACATATAAATTGTCTTCTCACGCACCCCCTCTGAGTCTTCTTGAAATTAAAAATTGGGCATTTGCTTGACATAGCCCGTTTTCTTTTAGATAGCCGAGGTATTTGTCACCCGGTGAAGGATTTTAGTCACACATATTTTAGGCGGGGAGCTCCACCAGTTAAGCCGAAAAGCAATGCTACCGGTACACTGACCCTCCTCGGCTCGAGTTGTCCGCTCGAGTAAGCCAGTCCAAATACCTTCTCTACCAGGATCTAAACCTAGAAGAACAAACCTCATCCCGGATATCCCTAGTAGGTTCGCTTTATGTGCATCACGTGCATTTGACTTAGCGAAACTCGGCACAGGGACCGGGTCCGTATAAGACAGGTATCCTATTTGAGACATCATGTTCACGTATGTGCTACTTGATACATCATTTGGAAGGCTTACTTGCATTGTCGACCGACTTTTGAAAAAAAAAGAGGAAAAAGAAAAGAGAGAATAGTTCTCCTAGTTTAGTGCAAATAAACCTTTTTAATAAAAATAATATATATATATATATATATATATATATATATATATATATATATATATATATATATGTATATATATTGTAGTAGTCTGATGTGAGTTGTAAAGATTAATTTTCATTTAAAAAATAAACTAAGAAAAATACCCAATTTCACTGAACTACGCGGGTCTGATTCTCACTGGATGTGAGATACGTAGGCAAACCTCATCGGTTCCGACCTCATTTTCAAAAAATTCAAAAAAATATTTTCCTTTAGTTCCTTCTTTAAAAATCTTTCCTTAGAAAATTCAACAAAAAAAGTAATTTTTAAAAGAAAAATGGTTTCCTTCTTTCGAATGACTTTCATGCGAAAAAAGAAAAATCAATAAAAATCAAAATCCAAAATACGGGTTTCCTTCATTTTGAGGTATTTTTCCCAAAAATCCAAAAAAAATACTTTTTAGATGTCTTTCTTTTGTAAATGTTCATAAATTTTTTGAAAAATTGAACTCCAAAAATATTTTTGCTTTTCTTTAGAAGTACTTTTGTAAATAAATAAAAACTCAGAAATCCAACACTTTCTTAAAAGTCCCCTTTTTGAAAATTAAGAGGCAACATCCAAAATCCAAAAATATTTTCTTTCTTCTTTAGAAAAAGAGAAAACAAATAAAAATTAAAAAAAAAAAACAATCTTCCTTTTAGTTCCAATCAAAAATCCAAAACCCAATAAGAAGTATTTCTTTCAAAAATAAAATAAAAATCAAAATCAAATTAAAAAATCCAAAGAAAAATTCCCTTTCTTCTTTTAAAATTATTTTTTTTAGAAAATTCCAAAAGAAAAAAAATCAAAAATAAAAAAATATTTTCCTTTTGCCTTAAAGCTTTCATGGTCTGAGTTTTATAAAAACCAAAAAAGAAAAGAGTTAGTTTATTTACTCTATTTTTGATCTTCCCGAACTACGCAAGATCTGATTCATGCGGCCTCATGATACGTAGGCAATCCCCATCGGATTCGATCATAGCCATAAAATTAATTGAGTGAAAATTAAACTGGAAAAAAATTGAGTGAAAAAAGAGTGACAAAAAAATGATAAAAGAGTGACAAAAAAAAAAGTTAGTTCCAAAAAATAAAAAAGCGGCAAAAATAGAATGAAAAAAAGATCAAGAGTAATTCAAGAGAGACAGAAATAAAAGAAAAGAGGTACATATTGTAAGAGTTAGTTAAGGCAGGAATGAAACATGCAATCGTTCCAACACATGGTAGAAGCGTTTAGCTGTTAGGTGCATTGCATCCCAACATGTGATTTCCTATATGTTAAATGTCTCAAAACTAACAAGGTTGTGGTGTGAGCAAATTAGCCAGGTTCTGTTCAGGTGGTTGGTTTTGTTGGTATGCGATGATGAACGTGCAACCTTGCACGTGGCCACAACATTATACACAAAACCCAACTCAGCCTCCCAAAAATGCCCATCCTTACCAAGCTCCATATGATCCCTAATAAAATGTTCCCCAGTACAATCCTCGCCTAAGAGAGCCTTTCAAAAGGAATCAGTTCACTCCTATTGGTGAATCGTATTCAAGTTTGTTCCAAAAGCTAATCAGGCTAGATCTATTGCAGCCAGTGGCTCCGAACCGGCCGGACCCTGAGTCCTCCATTGCACCGAGCTGATGCTAGATGCGAATACCACTCTGGAGCAGTGGGACACAGTACAAAGGACCGTTGGACCCTCAAAAAGGCAAGTGAAGATTCGATTGAGGCTGAAAGAATTGTTTTCCAGGAAGAAGAAGTTCCTGAGGTGATGAGCAATCTGTTGCCTGCTCACAACGCTGGGCCAATAGTTGGAATGATTTGTGAAGATGGGGAATTTGATCCAGCACCGAAGGCCATTGCAGCCATTTTCGGGACAGAAGAAAAGCCAAAAAATGATCGCCAAGCCTGAAAGTTCCCCATCAGACGGGAGTCTCGGTAGCCAGTCTTGCTATCCTTTCTGCGTCCGGATTATCTCAGGGTGTGATCCGGATATTTTACTTTATTGTCTTACTTTATGACGTAAACCCTTCTATCTTTAAAATTAAAAAAATAAAAATCAAATGCAATTAATATTTCATTGTGTAGGAATGTCTCTTTTCTTAATCTTGTCACTTTTCTTATTCTTTTTGAGTTTTATTAATGTAGATTTTAATGACATGACATGCTTTCGGACTTCATGCCCAAATCCTAAAATGTTGTCAGACCTTGAAATAATAAATCACGAAGCAGAATGTATTGAAGATAAGGCTTATGAAATATACAGAGAATTGGAATAGTAAACTAAACAAAGTCCAAATGAAACCGTCCTTACGTGTACCAACAGGATTTGAAATTTCCTCTTTTTTGATCTTTGTTGAAACTGAGATCATGGATCAAGATTGTGTCAAAATCCAATTAAAATGGTTGATTTGAATGGCTGGAAAAGTGGTTAGCTGCAGTCTGCCACAAGCAGTTGTACCGACAAAGAATGGCTTATGCCTATAACAAGAAAGTGTGTTTCCAAAAATTTGAAGTAGGGCAACTCATGCTGAGATGTATCCTCCCGCATCATGAAGAAGCTAAAAAATGTTTGCTCTAAAATTGGTAAAGGTCCATATATTATAACAAGAGTCTTGCCAAAATGAGCGTTGTATTTAGGATACATCGAAGAAAATGTCCTGAAACAACTGTCAATGCAAATGCAACCCAAAAGGTACTACGTTGGATCCTCCATATAATTCTAATATTCTTCAGTTGGGATGACGAAGGCTTTTATTCTCGCTACCCAAACACTATCAACCCTTTGCAAACCCTTTGCGCCGACTCCCATTCTTTGATTACCCTCTTTGGAACCTGAAAGTGTTATTGAAAAATGAAATAGAAAAAAAGAGAAAAAAAGAAAAGAAAGATACAAAAAAGGAAAGGAAGAAAAGACAAAGAAAATAAATTAAAAAAGAGAGGAAAAGGAAAGGAAAAAGAAAGAGAAAACAAAACAAAAACAAAAGTTTCCTGAACTACGTTCGACTTGATTCCGAAAGGATACGTAGGCAGCCGCTCTTTGGGGTTCAGTCACACCAAAACAAAAATTCAAATTACCCAAAAGTGAAACTAGGGTAGAGGTTATAATGGTTCAGCGATGGTTCGCCTGAAATGTTCCAAAGTTGTAATTCAGTCCAAACTCTTTTTACCCCAAATCCTGTTCAAGTACTTTCGATCAATCGGTAAAGATGTCCAAAATTGGAGGATACAACTACTTGGATCCGATGCAATCAAATGAAAGTGATAAAATGAGAGAGTCTTATTGGTGAAAATCCATACGGGCACCGTGGGGCGACAATAAGCAAAGAAATCAAAATGAGAGAGTCTTGTTAGTGAAAACTCGCAAAGAGCACTATAAGGCGATGGTGAGTAGAGAAATGAGAGAGATCAGCTCGTGAAAACCCGCAAAGGCGCCCCTGATCGAAAAGAGAATTCTCATAGACATCGGCATCAATAGAGTCCTGGCTAGGTTTCTCAATTTTGAGGCAAAAGTTGTGATGAATTTCTGAGAGTTGGACGGTTTACACAGATCTGACATCCACTCCAAAAGGCATGTCATGTTCATTGAAGTTTGCATATACTCCAGATAAGTCCTTCTTTCCTTTCCCCAAAAGGGATACTTGTTTTAAACTCATTCTCCCTTCCATTGTTTGTTTTCTTTGAATCCCTTTCGGTTCAACTCTGTTCCGAAAATAAGACAAAGAAAGAATGGCAAGAATGATTTACAAGGTTCTCATTTGGCGCGAGCTATTGTGCATAAAGGCACCCAGCCTCGTCACGTGCATCAAATCGACCCCGACTAGCCATGGCGGCCGATACTTCGAAATCAAAACGCTTGGAAAGAGAAAATCAAATGGAGCACCTATAAAGGCAAATTAAGTTGAAAAGGTTGAGTCCCATGTGGCCAACCATCTCGGCAAAAGTTTGAAAATCCAAGTTACCAAAATGATTTGAAATTAAAGTTGGACGAAAGAAGCAAGAAATAAAAGGCCTACGAAGGCGAAATAAAGTGGGAAAAGGTTAAGTCCCACGTGACTAGCCGTTGCAGCAAAGTTTGAGGAGCCAAAAGTTCCCCAATGTTCCAAAGAAAAGAAAAGAAAAAAAAAACGAAAAAGTGGAATCAGAAGGGAAAGGCCTACGAAGGTAAAAATAAAGTCGAAAAGGTTGAGTTCCACCGACAACCCATCTTGGAAAAGTTTGGAAAAATCAGAGGTTCTCCAGGGCCTGAAATGAAGTGGTCCTTCGGGAGCAAATAGTTGCATTTGAGATCTTCATCAAAGAAGCCAGGCCGAGATCAAGTGATCAAAAACAATCAAGGCCACAAAACCAACCACCGTTTCAAACTAATAATTGTTCTTTGTTTGAAATTTTGAAACAGGTGCAATCCAAAGTAACCGTGCAAGAAGCAGGTGCAACCAAGAAAGGAAAAAGAAATGTGCAAGTGCTAGAAACAGCTTTGCAGCAACAATCCATAAAAGGGAAGTCCCTTCCAAGTTTTCCTGCATTTACTCATTCCATGAAATAAAAAAAAAGAGAAGAGAAAGGAAAATGAAATGAAAAAAAGAGATAAGAAGAAAATCTAAAAAATGGTAGTTCAGAATCCACAATATCAATCCTTTTCGTTTTGCCAGCATAAGGCTCCAATCCCTAGTAGAGATTTTTTGACATAGGGCCTTCATTCCCTAGTCGCCTTTTGCCAGCATAGGGCTCCAATACCTAGTTGAGATTTTTAGATATAGGGTCTCCATCCCCTAGTCGCCTTTTGCCAGCATGGGACTCCAATCCCTAGTTGAGATTTTTAGACATAGGGCCTCCATTCCCTAGTCGCCTTTCGCCAGCATAGGGCTCCATTCCCTAGTCGAGATTTTTAGACATAGGGCCTCCATTCCCTAGTCGCCTTTTTCCAACACAGGGCTCCAATCCCTAATTGAGATTTTTAGACATAGGGCCTCCATTCCCTAGTCGCCTTTTGCCAACATAGGGCTCCAATCCCTAGTTGAGATTTTTAGACATAGGGCCTCCATTCCCTAGTCGCCTTTTGCCAACATAGGGCTCCAATCCCTAGTTGAGATTTTTAGACATAGAGCCTCCATTCCCTAGTCGCCTTTTGCCAGCATAGGGATCCAATCCCTAGTTGAGATTTTTAGACATAGGGCCTCTTTTCCCTAGTCGCCTTTTGCCAGCATAGGGCTCCAATCCCTAGTTGAGATTTTTAGACATAGGGCCTCCATTCCCTAGTCGCCTTTTTGCCAGCATAGGGCTCCAATCCCTAGTTGAGATTTTAGACATAGGGCCTCCATTCCCTAGTCGCCTTTTACCAGCATAGAGCTCCAATCCCTAGTTGAGATTTTTAGACATAGGGCTCCATTCCCTAGTCGCCTTTTGCCATCATAGGGATCCAATCCCTAGTTGAGATTTTAGACATATGATCTCCATCCCCTAGTCGTCTTTTGCCAACATAGGGCTCCAATCCCTAGTTGAGATTTTTAAACATATGGTCTCCATCCCCTAGTCGCCTTTTGCCAACATAGGGCTCCAATCCCTAGTTGAGATTTTTAGACGTAGATTCTCCATCCCCTAATCTCTTTCTACCAACCTAGGGTCTCCAACCCCTAGTTGAGATTTTTTAGACATAGGGTCTCCATCCCCTAGTCTCCTTTCGCCAACATAGGGTGTCCACTCCCTAGTTGAGGTTATTTATAGATATAGGGCTCCACTCCCTCATCTCTTTCTCCTAAAGATACACAATCCTTATTTTATCGCTTTCAAATAAAGAAATAGTTTAGATTTTAGTTACAAATAACTCACGAAATTTTCCTAGTGAAAATTGGGGCAGAAAATTTTTGATCGTTTGTTCGTTTTGGTGTCTGAGAAGGTTTTACCTCGAGGCACGGGGTTCGAGATGACCAAAAGAATGAGTCTCAATCCACAATAAAGAAAAGAAGAAAAGAACAAAAAGAAGTGAATTCAAAGTGCAGAAGCGGAGAAAAGATGCAGACTGATCAAGACATGAGTGAATTCACAAGCTTTGCATGTCCCGCCTTGATCCAAGAAGTTGAAAAAGGAAAGAACCAGCACCTACAGCTAACAAGCATCAAGATTCAGATCAGCGTCCGCATGAAGAACCAACCAAGAAAAATTCAAGATGAACATTTGCGGCGGATTTTGAGAATTAGACAGCTTAGACGGATCATGCCTCCAGTCCAAAATGCATGTCATGATTCATTGAAGTCGGCACATACCTCCAGATAAGTCTCCCTATTCCTTTCCCCGAAAGGGAAACCTTTTGTTTAAGCATATTTCTTTTTCACTTTCAATTATTATTCTGTTTTACCTATAATTTTTCTTTGAGTCCTTTTCGGTCTAATCATGCATCAAAAGCGAAGCAAAGAAATGGCTGCAAAACTGGCTACAGTTTCCCTGTAATATCGAGCACAATCTGGTGCATATATGGCATTGATGAAGGTACGAGTCCATCTGTGATCTCATTTGATAAGGCGAACAAAGTGTCTTAAAGAAAACTGAAAAGGTTGCCTAAGCAAGACCTGTTTCATGAGAAAAGTTGATTAGCACTACGGACACAAACTGATACTGGGTGCAAGACAACTAAGTTTGATTTTAAAGAAAAATAGCCTTGCCTTAGAGACAAGGGTGGGGGTACCATAGATATCTGTGTATGAAATAGTTGGCGCAACATTGGAATGCCAAGGTCTCTAAAAAATGATACAGAGTAACCGAGCATCTCGGTACCGCGCTGTGTGAATCGGTTCTTCGACAGCAGTGGCCGTGAATCAAACTACTCAAGGCATCAATGGATCTAATCCACAAACCAGCCACCACTTTGAAAACTCACAAATTTTTCTTTGTTTGAAGCAGGAACAAAGCAATGCAGAATGTCGATTCTAAAAGAACGAATGTCAACAAACGTAAGCTCCTTAAAATCTCCATTTTCTTTTATTTTCAGCATGCATCACTATTGTTCACACCTTCCAGTTACGTAGCTTAACTCAGGTAGAATCCTTTCGCCTAGGGGGATCCAGCTCATATTTTCGGGTAGAAGTAATCTTCGCTCAGGGTGTTTTTATGTAGATTAACTCAGGTAGAATCCTTTCGCCTAGGGGGATCCAGCTCATAGTTCCGCATAGAAGTAGTCTTCGCTCAGGTTTTTTAATATAGCTTAACTCAGGTAGAATCCTTTTGCCTAGGGGGATCCATCTCATAGTTCCGGGTAGAAGTACTCTTCGCTCAGGGTGTTTTACGCAGCTTAACTCAGGTAGAATCCTTTCGCCTAGGGGGATCCAGCTCATAGTTCCAGGTAGAAGTACTCTTTGCTCAGGATGTTTTACGCAGATTAACTCAGGTAGAATATTTTTGCCTAGGGGGATCCAGATCACAATTCCGAGTAGAAGTACTCTTCGCTCAGGGTGTTTTACGCAACTTAACTCAGGTAGAACTATTTCGCCTAGAGGGATCCAGCTCATAGTTCCGGGTAGAAGTACTCTTCGCTCAGGGTGTTTTACGTAGCTTAACTCAGGCAGAACTGTTTTGCCTAGGGGGATCTAGCTCATAGTTCCGGGCAGAAGTACTCTTCGCTCAGGGTGTTCTACGCAGCTTAACTCAGGCAGAATCCTTTCACCTAGGGGGATCCAGCTCATAGTTCTAAGTAGAAGTACTCTTCGCTCAGTTTTTTTTTTCCATAGCTTAACTCAGGTAGAACTTTTTCACCTAGAAAGATTCAACACTTTATCAATAATACAGGGCGCCAACCCCTAGTTCCACTTCCTTCCTAGTAATACAAGTAATCATCCTCTAATTCCATTGATTTGGTAACATAAGGTACTACCCCTTGTGGTGGCATATCCTCACATAGCTAGTTTGTATTAATTCTTCTATCTTTATTTCAACAAATTAGATAGTTTATAGCTTTCTCTAATAACTCACAAAATTTTTCTAGTGCCAAACTGGGGCAGAAAATTTTTGTTCGTCTTTGATTGGTTTGCAGGCCTCGCTGGAGAGCACAGGTTATGCCTATCGAAGCTTGCAGTTTTAGTTATCATTAGAAGGACGATCACAGGATAGTTTGGAGTTAACTTTGATAATGTGTCGGCAACACAACTTCTCAAGTTTCGTTTTCTCAAATTATGATCTAGAAAGCAAGCAACCGAGATTGAGTCATAATCTTTTCTTCAAAGAGAATCAAGATCCAATCCAAGGTCCACACAAGTGAGCAGGTCAAGAATCAAGATTTGACTCCAAAAGACACGTAAAAAGGAATTTTGTACTCTTAGTTTGCAGACATATATAGTGATTTTCTCTTTTTCTTATGATATAATAAGCGAGTAACAGCAGCAACAACAACAACAACAACAACAGCAACAGTCTTAAATCCAGTGTCTGGTAGTCCCAGCTACCAAAACATTTCTCAGAACTACCCTGACCCGATTCTTTTATAGCCAAGGATATGTAGGCAACCTTAGAAGTAAGGTTCGGTCACGACCTTTTTCAAAATGCTTCCATTAGAGTGAATGTGAGCAAAAATTATCCATGGCATTCATTTGTCTTTGCACGAAAACTT
>MU763384.1:4811-23710 GCA_026770625.1 Nicotiana glauca | reverse complement strand
CTTCCAAGAATTCGGAAGAAATTGATAAGTTGAAGATTCAACTGAAGAAGGAGTTCGAGATGAAAGATCTGGGTGAAGCAAAGAAAATTCTTGGCATGGAGATAATAAGAGATAGACGTTCAAAGAAACTCTGTATATCTCCAAAAGAATATTTGAAGAGAGTACTACAACGTTTTGGCATAGATGACAAGACTAAGCCAGTTAGTACTCCACTTGCTCACCATTTTAAGCTAAATACTACTATGTCGCCATTGGATGAATCTGAACGATAGTATATGTCAAGGGTACCATATGCAAATGTTGTTGGTAGCTTGATGTATGCAATGGTCTGTACGAGACCTGACATTTCACAAGCTGTTGGAGTTATTAGCAGATATATGCATAATCCAGGAAAGGAGCATTGGCAAGCTGTGAAGTGGATTCTATGGTATATTCATAATACTATAGATGTTGGGTTAGTTTTTGAGCAGGAAGGCAATTAGTCTGTAGTTGGATATTGTGACTCAGATTTTGCGGGTGATCTGGACAAACTAAGATCAACTACTGGTTATATGTTTACTTTTGCAAAGGCACCAGTTAGTTGGAAGTCTACTTTGCAGTCAAAAGTTGCTTTGTCTACAACAGAGGCAGAGTACATGGCTATTACAGAGGCTGTGAAGGAGGCAATTTGGTTTCAAGGGTTGCTAAAGGAGTTTGGTGTTGAACAAAAAAGTATCACAATTTTTTGTGATAGTCAAAGTGCTATTCAATTAGCGAAAAATCAAGTTTATCATGCAAGGACGAAGCACATTGATGTTCGATATCATTTCGTACGAGAAATCATAGAAGAAGGTGGAGTCATGGTGAAGAAAATTCATACTACAGAGAATCCTACTGATATGCTGACAAAAGTGGTGACTGCGGTCAAGTTTCAACATAGTTTGGATTTGATCAACATTGTTGAACACTGAAGATTGAAGATAAAGACACAACCAAAATTTGTTACCGAGAGAAAATTGAAGATGTGGAATTTTGCCAAGATGGAAATTTGTTGAATATGGCAAAACTCCCACATGGGAGACTTAAGTTTGGGAAAAATTTTCCCTATAAAAGAAGGCCTAATATTTAGGATTTAAACACACCTCTCATTTGCCTTCTTATCTTCTTAAGGCATTTGTATCTTCTCTCTTTAGTATTATTTCACTGGTATTTTTGGAGTGGAATAAAATATTGGTTGTGTCCGAGGAGTAGGCAAAATTAGTCGAACCTCGTAAATTCTGGTGTTCCTTTTATTGTTGTTTTATTGTCTTATTTGTTATTTGGTGGCTGCTATAATTTTTGGTATAGTAGTTGTGACTCATTCACACTATATACATTTGGTTTCCACAACAACTGCGAGCTGTATTTTCGCGCTGTTCAATTTCCCTAAGTACTTCTTTAGCTGCCTGCACTTGAGTATGAATTGTTTTGCACCTTAAGGCTTGCAATCACATGGTCTGCGACGCATTTTTGTTTCTTATGTTTCAATGCCTCTTCATTCTGTTTAAGAACATCCACACATTGTTTCAGCCTACCACTCAGTTCCATTGCCTCCACCATTTGCCTTTCAAAAGTTTCCTTCTTTTTCAAGACCATCACCATATTGTCTTGAATACGAAAGATCTCATCTTTATGACCCTTTACATGACTTATAGCATCTTCATATCTTGTCTCCAGCTCGGGAAAAGATTGCATCTCTTTCTGTCTCTTTGTTGTGAGCAAATCAAAGTGATATGCAATGAAATCCTTGACATCCTTGTAGAAAGAAGTATAATCAGCATCAAGAATATCCAAGCTGAAGAAGGCATTATTGGCGCGATTAACCATGTCTTCAACATTTTTTATGCTTCCAGAGGTGAGTTGGAACACCAAAACCGACTTAATATGAGAGATTATGGTCTTAGATTCTTCATGAATGTTGGAAGAACAATCATTCCAAAGACGCAGATTTGGGGGTGGATTCAGCATTGATAATGGATTCAGATTTATCTCTGTCTCTCTTTGTTCTTCATCTGGAGTTTCTTTCGTTGCCATCGATGGCGCTTCAACATCAACAACATCAAAATGATTTAGTTTAATAAATCAGGAAAAGTAACGAAAAAGATGTAAGCTTAACAACTAAGAATTTTCTAAAGCTTTACTTCAAGAAGCTGCTGGATGTTTTAAAGATAGAAGTAGTTGAAAATTTACTAAATCTTTAGTCAAAAAAATATAAGCTTTTATATTTTAATTTAGAACATATAACATACTAAATCTTTAGTTTTGGAAGATGTATACTTCAAAAATTGGAACTTGATATATGCTTTAAAGTGTAAACTAAAGTTAGAAATCACTTAAAAACTTGCTTTAAGAAATAGAGCTAACAGTGGAAACTTACACTTCTGTGGATTCAAATATTTCATTCTCTCTTATTTCCCTTTTTTTCCTTTCATATTAAAGCTTTATAATTGCAAACTAGACAAGAAGATATCGGTCTTTTATCATGTAGATAACAACAACAACAATAAAAAATGCAGTGTAATCCTGTATCGTGTGGTCTGGGAAGGGTAGTGTGTTCGCATACCTTAGCCCTACTTTGTAGGAAAATAGAGACTGTTTCCAATTAACCCTCCGCTTACAAAAGTATAAGCAAACAATAATGAAAAGAAAAATGTAGAAATAATATAAAAAAAACCATGGAAAAAAATAATCATAACAACAACAAGATAGTAAGATGACCAAAACTTTTATCATTTAGATAGGAATTAAAAAATTACTGTACTGTACTGTACTATTAACTCCCCCACCCCAGCCCCACCCAACAAGAAAAGAATGAAGAAACAAACTTTGAGCCAAAACAGAATGTAAACAAGTAGTCTTAGTTAATTAGGCAACAGTAGGCAGTGGGTGAAGTGGAAGCTCACCTTCTGCTGAAACTGGTGTCTGTTTCCAAGGGCGACCTCGCCCTCGGTTAAAAGAAAAATAACTTTCACCTTGGCACTGATCATGCATATTGCATTTCTCACTCTGATCAAAAATTGGTATTGAAGTAGTAGCAGTAATAGTAAGAATTGCAGTTGCAGTACCTTTGAAACATGGAGGATTAATGCTTCTAGGCACAGTCTTGGCCAAAGGTGTAGCAAAACCAGGAGGCAGTTCTGAATCAGAGTTTTGTCCCATCATTTAAGCCAAAGAAAAGGACTGAAAATGGAAAAAAAAATCTTGGTAGAAAAGATGATGGAAAGGTGGAGAGAATGACAAGAATGCTAAAATTTATTCTATTGTTCTTTGTGCAAGACAACTAGAAATAGCCAGGGGAGTAATTAAGTGAGGAAAAAAGAAGAGGTGTGATTATTTTTTAGTGTAAGACATTTGACTGCTCCTAATTCCTACCGCAGAAAAATTAAAAAAAGAAAAGAAAAAAAGATAGCAAATGTAGCAAATATTGTCAAAATTTCTCAATGTTATAGTTTTACACGAGCTATGTAAAAAAAAGGAAAGAAAAATGTCAAATCTGCATTACAGTACACAATATCAAAATGTAGCTCAAATTGGAAAAGAAAAAGTTAAAACTCAGAATAATCAGAATAATTATCAACAGCTATGATCGTAGCAATGGTCAAGTTTTCAGATTTCCTCAACTGAGCTCTGTAGAAAGCTGTAAGAAGATTTGAACTGAAACTAAAAATGGTAGCTACAATTTGTTTGGTTATAGGGGCTAGAAAAATAATCCGGATATAAAATTAGAGATTATTTTATCCAACATTTGAAAAGGATTTCATTTTCAAAAACAGAACAAAGACCCATTTGTCCATAAATTTTGTCCTTTTTTTTCCTCCGACTTTAGGGAATTCATTGGATCGTAAAGTTGCTTCACACCCGGCCATATCAATGGAATAAAAATGAATTTGTCCCTAAAAAAAGAGAAAAGAACTGGAATGGGAGAGGATGGTCATTAAGAAAGATGCCTTAAATGGTTGGTCATCTGTAATAACGTGAGTTCTTCTTATTATTAGTGAGCCGCTGCCACTCATACTCTTCTTCTCGTTTTTGGCTCGCTCTATTTATATGCCGTATTCCCAATCTTCCTTCATAAGGCATCATAACATATGCATCAAATCAAGATCAAATAAAAGATTCTACTAATCTTCAAAATATTATTTGGTTATACATTTAAATGAAAATATGAGGATGAGTTTTAAATTTCAAAAAGCGGTATTTAGATGCAATCTGAAATGCCATCTTCTAAATTCATGATGATGTCTAAAGACCACCAGTTAGATGCATTGAAACAAGACAAATATGTCATTTCCAGAAACATACAAAAAGCTAATTTCCTACCTCATCATAATCTACACATAAAAGCTAGGGGAACTCTAAGGAATCATTTAGTGTAAGACATTTGACTGCTCCTAATTCCAGATCAAAGATTAATTTCATCATTAATTTCTATCTGGATTATTTATCTTTACGAAAATCCCATCCAATTTCGGAAACTTGTAGCATTAGTCCCGATAAACCTTAATTTAATGCTTCGATCTCCCCCAATAATGCCTACGCCTACAACTCGTTCTAAAAATATAGGATACCTGGTAAAATAATTAATTTTCTTGATCCAACACTTCATCTAAGAAAGAAAGCTTAACTCCTCCTAGTAACATGCTTTCAAAATGAGATCTTTTTGCAATCAGTCTAAATCTTTTGCATTACTAATTGAACGTTTTATTACTAATGAATTTTTGTTCCCTTACTTTCTGTCACGACCCAATTTCCATACCCGATCATGATGGTGCCTCTCGTGAAGACAACGCCAGCCAACTGACCCAAATCCTCTCTTTAATAATTATTAAACATAAATGAAGAGAAAGTACAACTTAATGGATAAAAAAAAACTATTAATTACAACTCACGCAACTCGATCGGGGTGTCACAAGTCACGAGCATCTAAAGAAGACTGAACACCACTACAGGGCCAACAATATATATATACAAAATAAATTCTGGAGTTCAAAAGATGAAGTCCGGTGCCGCGAACGCTGGCGGTCATCTTACTCAGCTACAATAGTAATACCTTCAATCCGCTAGTAACCCACTACCGGATGAACAATACCTGCAACTGCACGCGAGGTGCAGGGAGTAAAGTGAGTACTCCAACTCAGTGAGTAATAAGAGTAAAGAATAACCGAGCGACAAGAAAACACGTAAGAGCACTCCATCATGCTATATGGAACAGCACAACCCTTTGAGAAAATAGTAAATCCGTGAAAATCCTATAGAAAATATCTAGCTCAGTTAAAAAAAAAAAAACTCTTTTGAAAAATATCTTTTTCCAACAGTCAAACAAATGAATGCATAATCAGGTAGTGCAAGTCCGCACATAAGTCTGCCCCTCGGGCACATCACTCCATCAACAAATAACACCAGGGTATCTGGTAACAGTGCAAGAAATAACATGGATGCCAATGATATGAGAGTGCTGAATGTCATGTCATGTAGTACAAACAGGAACCAATGCATGAATGCAATGCAATGTACATGACCGGTACACTCAGGTACCCACTGCGGCGTGCAGTCCGAGCAAACCATGTGTTTATCGTCGACGGCGCTCACTAGGGGTGTGTACAGACTCCGGAGGGGCTCCTACAGTCCAAGCGCAATAATCAGGCCATCTCGTGGCATCAATCAATTCTTGGCCAATCATTGTTACCTGACCGGTCAGTCATTGTTACCTGACCAATTTACATCATACAGTGTCATTGTTACCACTATTTCAAGTCACATCATACAGTGTCATTGTTACCACTGTTTCAAAATCACTGCTGCAAAGCGCAACCCGATCCATGCTCAGTCCAGAAATCATCATAAGCCCCTTGGGCATTTATAAAACAGCAGTTCTCAGCCCGAATTATCATTTAAAATATCATTTGAGTTTTCAGAACTTAGGAGTCTGGCTGAGTTTGCAAAAATAGTAGTTAAAACCTTGGACTGAAACCAAATGATATGCAAGATATGCTAAAACAGTAATATCAATCCCCGAAGAATTCACATAGTTGGCACGAAGCCCCAAACATGGCAATCAACCCAAATTATAATGATAACAAGTAGTTTCAATTAAATAAACGATAAAAATCAACAACCGGGACGGACCAAGTAACAATCCCCAATGGTGCTCTACCCCACGCTCATGTCCGGCATGCAAGTCACCTCAATACAGCAATATGATGTGCAAATCCAGGGTTTCAAACCCTCAGGATATCATTTATAAGTATTACTCACCTCGAACCGATGAAATCTCTACCTCGCAACGCCTTTGCCCCTCAAATCGGCCGCCACGCGCGTCGTATCTAACCAAATTCAGAGCGAACACATTACAATATTCCAAGGGAACAATACCCAATCGAAAATAATCAAAATATAGCAAAAATCTCGAAACTAATAAAACCCGAGCCCCGGGCCCGCTTCTCGAAAAATTACAAAACTCACATTACCGGATTTCTCGTCTCGCCATGAGCCCATACATACCAAGAACTCCCAAATTCGAGCTCAAATGACCTATCAATTCCCAATTTGAAATATAAAAAACTCAAGCCCTAGCTTTACCCTTTTTTAATGAATTTCAACGAATTTCCATGCTAAATCTATCATAATCTCGTGTATTTAAGCCAAGGAACTTACCTCTAAACATTCCTCCTTGAATCCCTCTTCAAAAAGCTCTCAAAGCTCTCAAAGCTCGCTAAAAAATGGTGGAAAATACATAACCCTCGCGGATGAAATGTTTCAATAAAACCCTTTATGACCAGCCCAGATTTCGCTTCTGCGGAGAGAATGTTGCTTCTGCGACCTCTGCATCTGCGGTCCACGTACGCTTCTGCGGACCTTCACTTAAGGTCCCCTACCGCTTCTGCGTTCCACATTTCGCATCAGTAGGACCGCCTATGCGGCCCGCCTTCCGCTTCTGCGGAATGTCAAGAGAATGCCAAAACCGCTCCTGCGGTATAACTTCCGCTTATGCGGACCCGCTTATGCGGACCTGCTTATGCAGATAACTTTCCGCTTCTGCGGTAAATGCTCAACCTCAACCTTTTTGCACCTGCGATATCTGGCTCCGCTTCCGCATAACCGCATCTGCGAAAACACCTACTGCAACCAAAAACCTGCAATTCTAACTTCAAATTTTCCTTGAAATCACCCCGAGGCCCCCGGGACCTCAACCAAAAGCACCAACATGTCTTAAAACATTACCCAAACTTGTTCCAATCATCACAACACATCAACTAACAGTAAAATCATCAATTCTCATCGGGTTCAAGCCTAAGTTCTTTAAAAACTTCCGAAAGACGCATTCGATCAAAAACCCAACCAAACGATGTCCGAATGACCTGAAAATTTGCACACATATCCAAAATCACCCAACGAAGCTACAACAACTCTCGGAATCCCATTCCGACCCTCGGATCAAAATCTCACGTATCAACAAGATTTCGCCAAAAATACTAACTCGCCAATTCAAGCCCGATTCTACACCGGACCTCCAAAATCAATTCCGATCATGCTCCTAAGTCACAAATCATTCCCCGAAGCTAACCGAATCACCGTAAATCACATACGATCCCTCTAACTCAATAGTCAACATTCGGTTGACTTTTCCAACTTAAGTTTTCCTTAAAGAGACTAAGTGTCTCATGTCTTATCAGATCCAATCCAAATCAACTCTAACACACCACATACCGATAACGAAACATGAAGAAGCATGAAATGGGGGAAACGGAGCAACAACACATGAGACGACGGGTCGGGTCGTCACATCCTCCCCAACTTAAACAAACGCTCGTCCTCGAGCGTACCCAGAGTTGTCCTAGAAGCCAACCAATAGCTAAATGACCTTACCAAGCATATACCCGGGATGATCCCACGTCACCTTATCTCATATAGGTCCGACAACACAATATAGCTGAAATTTCACAATCCATCAAGACCATAAACCGTAGAACCACATTGCACTTCCCAAAGTCATACTTAAAATCAGAACCTCACATCAATATTCAAAATAATCCTGAACCAGCCGTAATAAACCATACCTGCAACCTCATGTGGAACCATATGATATACCACATAATCCAAGCACTCGAAATGATAGACTCTATTCACGGCAGTTGCCTATGATAACCAAATACCGATAGAAAACCTCTTATTAGCTAAAGTCTTATTCCATCACTTTCATCTACTGCCAACGATAAATAAAACACGCGATAAACCGTAACCATTCCTCAGATTACCCATACATGAAGCCACTTCCTTTTTGACTAATTCCACAACAAATTTTCGGGCTGAACCCCGATATTATCCTTCTAACCAGCTGAGATCAAATTTGTTCGCATTCATTAATGACTTTAATGATCACCGCAAATTTAACATACCACCCTGGTGATACGACACCTCAATACAGGCCTAAGCCACAACTTGCATAATGCACGCACCATTGAGGGACGGTCTGAACATACTCAAATCATGACAAATGACTCAAACGAAAGAGTTGTACCTCAAGCTCATCAATACCGTTACAACACAAAGCTGAGAACTCGTCTCCCATCATAGAAATAGAGTACCCGAAGCTACCCCAAAAGGTCATACCCCCGTGTGGCCTTGCCACAATGCGCGATCTTATCCAAACACTATTACGTATGAAGCACCTCAATTCACTATGAAAATCGACAGCCACGCACAATTTAATGTCTGAAACCAAGGCAATTCATTACACCCACAGTGAAACAAATAACATACGACATACACCCGATGGTCATAACCAATACTCCACTTACCGAGCAACACCCAATTACTCTTCCCTCTTGGATTCCACTATGAACCCCCAATAGAACTGCACCATGTGTGCCCATAACCAACAAATCATAACGCCTCATAGCACAGAAAAACAACTCATAGATCTCCCCAGACCATTAACAAGTTCAATAACGATAGAATCAACCTGTCCCTTAACAATACAACTCATGACTAACCAAACTAACTCAAGTTAAATACGTTGCCACATCGCCCTGCCAACGAACTCAATACCAAAAAGCCTGAAGCTGCTCCTTCCACTACTATAACTCCTGCCGGAGCCGTACGATACGGTGCCCGGCACCAAATAAATACCGAAATCCACAATCTCACCCGGCGACATGCCCGACCACAAGAAACGCATCCGAAAAGGTCCCTCAATACCGGAACTGAATCAATGATAGAAACCTCTGTACTGATATCCGCCATGAAGGCCCAATTAAGAAAAGCAATCCTTCCAACCATCTGCTAATCTTTGGAATACAAACCACTCTATTATAACATAATCCGATGCACCTCGCCACGCAACCTGTGGCATTTTCCGGCATAGCCCATAGCACAATAGTCCAGAGTAACCCACACTGAGACAACCAATCTACAACTCAACATCATATCTAAAAATCTAACATGCCAACATAGAAAGATCCACTCGGGCCTTCAAATCCCAATAGTCGCTAAACAGTATCGATACAGATGATCCACAACCGCTACACAGTCTGAACCTGAGAACTCCCAGTCTCCAACTCCATATAGCACACAAATCACTGTACCTGATCCCAAATTCTGCAATATGAATACATATTACACCTCGAGTTCCCAATCATTCCACGAAAGATATTTTAAAATTCTCCTGTGCCATCAAACAAACTCAGATATCAGCAGTCGATCTAGCTAGAAAGCACCGCAATACTATCATAGTATCATCCGTCTAATTATATTACCCTTCTTCCGAGACATATACTCTCGTCAAATCACTTCCAATTAGCAGTATCATTTCCTTGATTACCTGAGGCTACCCGTTGCCTAAGAATTTTATGAACTTCTTTTCAGAACTGAACTGTAACTCATCTAGCCAATAACTTCCACTGATCTATTTGGAAGGAAACCATCACACATCCCATGCTTCGCATGCCCATAGAAAGATATATACATCTCCAAACTACGATAAAACCCAACAAGAACTCTCTCTCAATTCCATTTGCACGAGCTAAACTGCCAGGACTGAATCCTTCTATCCAAACCAAGCTAAGCAAGCTACCAAAACTCAAGAGCATTGCTGCAAAATGCCTGTAAGGCTCATTACCTCGAACACATACGAAGAATTAATCATACCCTTACCATACTGACTCAGTCTACCATCAAACTATTCCATTTATCAAATTCCACTCTGATATATTATCAGCTTGATATTCCTCCTTGCTGTGGCACCACAATACCTCAATCCAGGTTTACCATACGAGACTTGAACATAAGACCACACTGTCTAAGACCCATAAGCCACTGAATACTCTCTCAATACTTCCCAGAAATACCACGTTCCAGAATACTTTACTTGAAGAAGTTCCTGCGAATTTGAATTCGTTACCATTACTTTCCAGATACTGATACATAGAATCTCATAATTAACATAAAATACCACAAGTCTTGATCTTTTCTAATGAAAACGCAGTCTCTAGCCACATACACAACCTTAAGACACCTAATTATTATATGCCAAATCTTGAACACAATAAAACCATTCTCGAGAGTCATTCACTCTTACACAACTGTAAATTACCTGACTTAACGAACAGAACCGCTCGTGCCTTATTAGCACTCTGACACTGAAGAACATGATCTCATACCAATACAAATAACCATCTTCCTTCTCTATACACTGAGCATTCTTTATCATCAACAGCTCAAGACATCCTATTATTTCCACACATTTACGAAGCACCATATAACCGTTGTCAAAATTTTGCTTCACTCGTGCCATCCTCGGCTCAATTCCTGCTACCAGAACTGATCTGCCAGCATACCTCGAAAAGGAACCAACATAGCACATAACCGTGCAATCAGCTAATCAACAACAACCTCCCCAACTTGGCTCGAAGCCATACATCAAGACACACTCAAAAAATCATAACACTTTTACTCAAATGATGCCACAATACCATAGTGAGATTAAACTCAAACCATTTACAAGTCTGTGAAAACACAGATCATCTAGTACCGTAATCCTCTGCAAATCTTGCAGTCATTCCCACATCAGTTGAGTCCACTCTCTTAGGCGACCCAAATTTTCAAATTTCAACACGTACTCTTCAATTACACATGAGATCTTCCAATAATATACATAAGAATCGTACCACTTAAGAACACTCCGCAGGAGATAACCCACCTGCTTCGCCTCAGTTTATTATTTCAGCACGCCTTCCACCATCATATACATTACACAGTTATTTAGTCTTCCTGGGTCTGAACTCATTCCGCCGCATGCAATGCACTTCACTTCCCTATTAGGAGATACAAAAATATCCTTCACGCGCCCATAATTCGGGCTACACATCGAATCACAACAGGGCTCGAACACTTAACAGTTCGTCTATTATCCAATAGACTTCTTCGTCACTAATAAGTCATATAGATACATCTCACAGTACTAACATACTCAGCACATGGATATCCAACCGCCGTTCCGGCTAATAGGGACAATACCGAACATACAAGTTCAAAACACTTGCTCACACAATTAGCAACTCGATGCTCAAGCCATAGGCAAAGATCCAGCCTCAAATCCTCCAGACTGGCCCAACATCAAACACATGGAGATCACATCTCGCCCCTTGATCGGGGAATCACA
Source organism: Nicotiana glauca (assembly GCA_026770625.1). Lineage (NCBI taxonomy): Eukaryota > Viridiplantae > Streptophyta > Magnoliopsida > Solanales > Solanaceae > Nicotiana > Nicotiana glauca. Next base: position 12,033 of record MU763384.1, on the reverse strand, counting down.
AGACATTAAGGCATATCTGACGCTGAGCGCTCACGTGCGTATACAGACGTATGGAAGGAATTTCAAGAGTTATATTCCAAGCTGAATCAAGTACGCATGATAAGAATTCCAAGAAAGTGAAGTTTTCCTAAAGGTTCTGCAGCCTCTCGTGGATAAATAAAAATGTCTCCGTACCGATCCGCGAGACTCTACTAAACCTGCTCATGACTCGTGAGACCTAGTAACCTAGGCTCTGATACCAACTTGTCACGACCCAATTTCCATACGCGGTCGTGATGGCGCCTCTCGTGAAGACAAGGCCAGCAAACTAACCCAAATCCTCTCTTTAACAATTATTAAACATAAATGAATAGAAAGTACAACTTAATGGAAAAAAAACTATTAATTGCAACCCACATAACCCGACCGGGGTGTCACAAGTCACGAGCATCTAAAGAAGGCTGAACACCACTACAGGGCCAATAATATATATATAAAAAATAAATTCTGGAGTTCAAAAGATGAAGTCCGGTGATGCGAACGCTGGCGGTCACCTTACTCAGCTACAATAGTAATACCTTCAATCCGCTAGTAACCCGCTACCGGGTGAACAATACTTGCAACTGAACGCGAGGTGCAGGGAGTAAAGTGAGTACTCCAACTCAGTGAGTAATAAGAGTAAATAATAACTGAGCGGCAAGAAAACACGTAAGAGCACTCCATCATGCTATATGGAACAACACAAACCTTTGAGAAAATAGTAAATCCGTGAAAATCCTTTAGAAAATATCTGGCTCAGTTAAAAAAAACCTCTTTTGAAAAATATCCTTTTCCAACAGTCAAGCAAATGAATGCATAATCATGTAGTGCAAGTCCGCACATAAGTCAGCCCCTCGGGCACATCACTTCATTAACAAATAACACCAGGGTATCTGGTAAAAGTGCAAGAAATAGCATGGATGCCAATGATATGAGAGTGTTGAATGTCATGCCACGTAGTACAAATAGGAACCAATGCATGAATGCAATGCAATGCACATGACCGGTACACTCAGGTACCCACTGCGGCGTGCAGTTTGAGCCAACCATGTGTTTATCATCGACGACGCTCACTGGGGGTGTGTACAGACTCCGGAGGGGCTCCTGTGCCCAAGCGCAATAATCAGGCCATCTCGTGGCATCAATCAATTCCTGGTCAGTCATTATTACCTGACCAATTTACATCATACAGTGTCATTGTTACCACTGTTTCAAGTCACATCATATAATGTCATTGTTACCACTATTTCAAAATCACTGTTGCGGCGCGCAGCGCGATCCATGCTCAGTCCAGAAATCATCATAAGCCCCTTGGGCATTTATAAAACAGTAGTTCTCAGCCCGAATTATCATTTAAAATATCATTTGAGTTTTCAAAACTTAGGAGTATGGCTGAGTTTGCAAAAACAGTATTTAAAACCTTGGACTGAAACCAAATGATATGCAAGATATGCTAAAACAGTAATATAAATCCCCGAAGGATTCACATAGTTGGCACGAAGTACCAAACATGGCAATCAGCCCAAATTATAATGATAACAAGTAGTTTCAGTCAAATACGCGGTAAAAATAACAACCGGGACGGACCAAGTAATAATCCCCAACGGTGCTCTACCCCACGCTCATGTCCAGCGTGCAAGTCACCTCAATACAGCACTATGATGTGCAAATCCGGGGTTTCAAACCCTCAGGATATCATTTACAAGTATTACTCACCTCGAACCGGTGAAATCTCTAGCTCGCGATGCCTTTGCCCCTCAAATCGGCCTCCACGCGCGTCGTATCTAACCAAATTTAGAGCGAACACATTACAATATGCCAAGGGAACAATACCCAATCGAAAACAATCAAAATATAGTAAAAATCTCGAAACTAGCAAAACCCGAGCCCCGGGCCTACTTCTCGAAAAATTACAAAACTCATATTACCGGATTCCTCGTCTCGCCACGAGCCCATACATACCAAGAACTCCCAAATCCGAGCTCAAATGACCTATCAATTCCCAATTTGAAATATCAAAAACTCAAGCCCTAGATTTACCCCTTTTTAATGAATTTCAACTAATTTCCATGCTAAATCTATCATAATCTCGTGTATTTAAGCCAAGGAACTTACCTCTAAGCATTCCTCCTTGAATCCCTCTTCAAAATCGCCTCAAAGCTCTCAAAGCTCGCTCAAAAATGGTGGAAAATACATAACCCTCGCGGATGAAATTTTTCAATAAAACCCTTTATGACCAGCCGAGATTTCGCTTCTGCGGAGAGAATGTTGCTTCTGCGACCTCCGCATCTGCGGTCCACGTGCGCTTCTGCGGACCTTATCTTAAGGGCCCCTACCGCTTCTGCGTTCCACATTTCGCATCAGCGGGACCACCTATGCGGCCCGCCTTCCGCTTCTGCAGAATGTCAAGAGAATGCTCAATCTCAACCTTTTTGCACCTATGATATCTGGCTCCGCTTCCGTGTAACCGCATCTGCGGTTTCCTTTCCGCAGATGCAGAAACACCTGCTGCAACCAAAAACCTGCAATTCCAACTTCAAATTTTCCTTCTGATAGCTACCCGAAATTACCCCGAGGCCCCCGGGACCTTAACCAAAAGTACCAACATGTCTTAAAACATTACCCAAACTTGTTCTAATCATCACAACACATCAACCAACACTAAAATCATCAATTCTCATCGGATTCAAGCCTAAGTTCTTTAAAAACTTCCGAAACACGCATTCGATTAAAAACCCGACCAAACGATGTCCGAATGAACTAAAAATTTGCACACATATCCAAAATCACCCAACGAAGCTACAATAACTCTCGAAATCCCATTCTGACCCTCGGATCAAAATCTCACCTATCAACCGGATTTCGACAAAAATACTAACTCGCCAATTCAAGCCTAATTCTACACCAGACCTCCAAAATCAATTACGATCATGCTCCTAAGTCACAAATCATCCCCCAAAGCTAACCGAATCACCGTAAATCACATTCGAGCCCTCTAACTCAATAGTCAACATTCGATTGACTTTTCCAACTTAAGTTTTCCTTAAAGAGACTAAGTGTGTCATGTCTTATCAGATCCAATCCAAATCAACTCTAACACACCATATACCGATAACGAAACATGAAGAAGCATGAAATGGGGGAAACGGAGCAACAACACATGAGACGACGGTTCGGGTCATCACACTTTCAGAGTTTCCCTTCAGAAGTTCAAACAGCTTGAAGAGTTACTAATTTTTTATGACACCCCAGGCAAATCCGACATGGAAAAAACATGGGAGAGATGATGGGTATATAAATAGACAGGCTTTAGACTCTTGTGATCCATTTTAAAGTCGTGCTGGCCTAGGCCCAAAGCGGAATATCACTAGTGGGCTTAGCTGTTACATTTTTGTGATGACTCGGACCATCGTCACGTGAGTTACCACCCCGCTTCCCCCATATTATGTTGTTCTATGTTTCAATATCAGTATTTGAGTTGATCGGATAGAATTGAATTGGTTTTAATTGGAAATGAGGCACTTAGTCTCTTAGAAGGAAGCTTGTTTTGGAAAAGTCAATCGGAAGTTGACTATATAGTTAGAAGGCTCGGATGTGAATTTTGGTGATTTGTTTAGCTTCGGGGGATGATTTGTGACTTAGGAGTGCGATCGGAATTGAATTTGGAGGTCCGGTGTAGAATTAGGCTTGAATTGGCGAAGTTTGAATTTTGACGGATTCCGGTTGATAGGTGAGATTTTCATCCGAGGGTCGGAGTTGCAGTTGCTCCGTTAGGTGATTTTGAATATGCATGCAAAGTTTCAGGTCATTCGTAGGTGTTTAGGTTGGGTTTTTGATCAAATGTACAATTCGGAAGTTTTAAAGAAACTTAGGCTTTGATTTGATGAAAATTAAGGATTTTGATGTTAGAGATGGCGTTTTGATGATTCGATCAAGTTTGGATAGGGTATTAGATTATGTCTGTGCTTTTGGTTGAGGTCCGGGGGGCCTCGGGGTGAGATCGGGAGTTAAAACGAGAATTTTTTGAGTTTGGCTTCAGATTTGTATTTGCTGGTTCTGTCATTTCCGCATCTGCAGAAAAGGGACCGCATATGCGGTTCCACAGATGCGGCTGAGGAGTGCAGAAGCATTTTTGGTGTGGGCTGAGAAGGTTCGCAAAAGCGGAACTTGGTCCGCATTAGCGGGTCCGCAGGAATGAAAATCGAACCGCAGAAGCGGTCGAGGTGAACCGCAGAAGCGGAGTCCGAGTCGCAAAGGCGGAGTTTGGGCTTTTAAGTCAGAACCACATAAGCAGGTTTTTGGCCATAGAAGCGGTCCCGCATAAGCGGAAGCGGGACCACAGAAACAAAAATCGGCCTGGGCAGAAGGGTTTTAAAATGGCATTTCATCCGCGATTTGGGGGTTATTTTCCTCCATTGTTGAGCATCTTGGAGAGCTTTGGGCGAGAATTTTCGAGGGTTTTGCCTGAGAATCGAATGGAGGTAAGTTCCTTGGCCTAATCATTCAAGTTTATGGTAGAATTAACATGGAAATTGGTCGAAATTCATTAAAAATGGGGTAAAACTAGAGCTTGAGTTTTAATATTTCAAATTGGGATTTGATAGGTCATTTGAGCTCGGATTTGGGAGTTCTTGGTATTTATGGACTCGTGGCGAGACGAGAAATCCGGTAATGTAAGTTTTATAATTTTTTGAGAAGCGGGCCCAGGGCTCGGATTTTGCTAGTTTCGAGATTTTTGCTCTTTCTCGATTTCTTTCGATTGGGTATTGTTCCCTTACCATATTGTAATGTATTCACTCTGGTTTTGGTTAAATTCGACGCGCGTGGAGGCCAATTTGAGGGGAAAAGGTGTCACGAGCGAGGAATTTCACCGGTTCGAGGTGAGTAATGATTGTAAATGATATCCTGAGGGTTTGAAACCCCGGATTTGCACATCATAGTGCTGTATTGAGGTGACTTACATGCCGGATATGAGCGTGGGGTAGAGCACCATTGGGGATTGTGACTTGGTTCGTCCCAGTTGTTGATTTTACCGCGTATTTGATTGGAATTTATTTGTTATCACTGTTGTTTGGGTTGATTGTCGTACTTGGGCTTCGTGCCAACTATTTGAACCCTTCGGGGATTATTTTTACTATCTTCCTCACTGTTTTGACTTATCACTTGAACTCAGTCATACTATTTCTCCACTACTTTACAACTCAGCCACTTTCACTCATATTGAGTCTTAAATGATAATTTAAATGATAATTTGGGCTAAGGACTACTATTTTACTAGTGCCCGAGGGGCTTGTGATGATATTCTGACTAAGTGCGGCCGAGGGCCGGATGTGAGGATACACTGAGGGATGTGAGGCCTAGGGCCTGGATGTGAGGACTATATGTGGATCGGACTGCACGCCGCAGTACTATATTATATGGATCGGACTGCACGCCGCAGTAGTATATTATATGGATCGGACTGTACGCTGCAGTAGTATATTATATAGATCGGACTGCACGCCGCAGTATGTATGTATTGGATTGGACTGCACGCTGCAGTGATATATAGCGCTAGGGCTGTAGGAGCTCTTCCGGAGTCTGCACACCCACAGTGAGCGCGGGTACCCATATGTATTGGGCTGCACGCCGCAGCGAGCTATGGATCGGGCTGCACGCTGCAGCGATATGTGGATCGGGCTGCGCGCCGCAACGGTTATTATGTGATACTGTTTCTGATAGTGATTTGCGAGAGAGAGCCCGAGGGGCCGAGAGTGTTGTGGAGAGTGAGCCTGAGGGGCTGGTTTAGTTTGAGATATTGCCGAGAGGCGAGCTTTTATGTGCTCATTTTGCATGCTTCTTGCCTTTTTCCTAATATACTGTGGTATTTGTGCCCGAGGGGCGGATTTTCTGTGCTAATCAGCACTAACTATTTTGAAACCGTTTTCGTAACTATTGAAAGGACCTTTTTCGAAAAAGATTTGAACGGAGCCAAAACATTTCTAAAGATTTAACTGATTTCACTGTTTTCTCATAAATTGTACCCGGCTTCTGTATAGCATGTTGGTTACCTTACATGATTTCTGGCTGCTCAGTTATTATTTACTTTTATTACTCACTGAGTTGGAGTAGTCACTTTACTCCCTGCACCTCGCGTGCAGATGCAGGTATTGTCCACCCGGTAGCGGGTTTTGAGCTGGTTGAGGGTATTGCTATTGTAGCTGAGCAAGGTGACCGCCAGGGTTCGCAGCACCGGACTTATCTTTTGGATTCCAGATTTCATTTTATATATGTATCTGGCCTTGTAGTTGTGTTCCTAATTCTTAGATACTCGTGACTTGTGACACCCCGATTTGGGCTGCGTTTGGGTTTTTGCTTCCGTTAATTATTAATAATATATCATATTTGGACTGCTTATTTGTGTTAATTATTGTTGAAAAGGCTGTTTAAGAATGGTTGGCTGGCCTTGTCTTCACGAGAGGTGCCATCAAGACCGGACCGGGATTGGGGTCATGACAGTTGGTATCAGAGCCTAGGTTACTAGGTCTCACAAGTAATGAGTAGGTTTAGTAGAGTCTCGCGGATCAGTACGGAGACATCTGTATTTATCCTCAAGAGGCTGCAGAACCTTTAGGAAAACTTCACTTTCTTGGAATTCTTATCGTGCGTACTTGATTCAGCTTGAGATATAACTCTTGAAATTCCTTCCACACGTCTGTATGCGCACGTGAGCGATCAGTATTGTAAGTGACTTGATGGCTTGTGATTCCCCAATCGAGGATCGAGTTGTGATCCCGTTAGTTTGATGTTGGGCCAGTCTGGAGGACTTGAGGCCGGATCTTGCCTATGGCTTGAGCACGGAGGTGCTGATCGTGTAAGCAAGTGTTTTGAACTTATATGTTCAGTGTTGACCTTATTAGCCGGAATGGCGGTTGGATATCCAGGTGATGAGTATGTTAGTGCTGTGAGATGTATCAACGTGACTCGATAGTGACAAAGAAGTCTGCTGGATAATTGGTGAACTGTTAAGCGTTCGATTCCTATTGTGATTCGATGTGTGGCCCGAGTTATGGGCGCGTGAAGCATATTTTCGTATCTCCTAGTTGGGAAGTGAAGTACATTACGTGTGGCGGTATGAGTTCTGACTCAGGAAGACTAAATGGCTGTGTTATATGTATGACGGTGGAAGGTGTGCTGAATTACTAAATTGAGGCGAAGCAGGTGG
>MU763382.1:70189-112708 GCA_026770625.1 Nicotiana glauca | reverse complement strand
TTTAGACAGTGTTTAACTCAGGGCTGATATCATGAAAACATGCTATAATTCATAGAAACAGTGATAACGATCCTCGCGGGATCCAAATAACCGGCACGCAGCCCAAATATATCCATAACCATCCAAGTAGGAGGTTTGCCAGGTAATTTATAGCTAACAACACAATACAACATCACTCGGGCAGACTAAGCCATAGTCCCCGATAACATTCGACCCCGCACTCGCCGTAGAGTATGTGTCTCGCCTCAATATAGCGTCACAGTGTGATATACCGGGGTTTCAAACCCTCAGGTCATCATCTACATCTATTACTCACCTCGAACCGGCTCAAAAACTAGTCCGCAATGCCTTTCCCTCGAGAATCGACCTCCACGGGTGCCAAATCTGATCAAAACCAATAGGAATACATCAAAATAGGCTAACGGAACGTAACCCAATCGAAATAACTCGAAAAACACCCAAAAATACGAAGTTGTCAAAACCCGAGCCCCGGGCCCGCTTCTCTAAAAATTATTAAATTCACATTTTTGGAATCCTCGTCTCGCCGCGAGTCCATACATATAAAATTTATCAAAATCGGAGTCCAATAGCCCCTTCAAATCATCAATTGAAACTCTCTTAGGCCTTAAGCCCTAGCCACCATTTTTACCCTTTAATTCCTCCAATTTCAGTGACTAATTCCATGTTTTAACACCATAATGACATAATCTAAGTCCAATAGGTCTTACCTAATGATGCTCCTCGAATTCCTCTTCAAAATCGCCCAAATCCTCTCTTAGTTTGAAACCCCAAATGTTTTTACACTTCTGAAATTTCATAACACTGATGCACTTAAACCCTCTGCGATTTTCGCTTCTGCGATCCATTGACCGCTTCTGCGGTCCCGCTTTTGTTGTTTCACTCAAACCCCTCAGAATCCGCTTTTGCGGATACCAAACCGCTTCTGCGGTTTCACCTATGCAGCCCAATGGCCGCTTCTGCGGTCTACACCAAAAATCCCATGACCGCTTATGCGGTGCCAATGTCGCTCATGCGACTCCGCTTTTGCAGAAAGGGGTCCGCTTCTGCGGAACTCCCACTCATGCCCAAAAACCGCTTATGCGCTCAATCCCCTCCACTTTTGCGGACTCGCTTCTGCGGTCAAATTCCGCAGAAGCGGAAATACCAGAAGACTTAAAACTACAGACCTGCAATTTTACCAATTTCCTTCCATTTAACCATCCGAAATCACCCCGAGGCCCCGGGACCTCAACCAAAAACACCAACCCACTCTAAACACATCGTACGAACTTGTTCCAATCATAAAAACACGTCCTTTAACACAAAAATCATCAAATTTTCACGGATTCAAGCCTAATTTTCCTTAAAACTTCCGAATCTCACATCCAATCAAAAACCCGACCAAACGACGTCTGAATGACCTGAAAATTTGTAGACATATCCAAAATCACCTAAAAAAGCTACTGCAACTGTCGGAATTCCATTCCGACTCCCGGATCAAAATCTCACCTATCAACCGGATTCTGCCAAAATTCCAACATCGCCAATTCAAGCCTATTTCTACACCGGACCTCCAAATTCAATTCCGATTGCTCCCCTAAGTCATAAATAACCTCCCGAAGCTAATCGAACCACCGAAATTCACATCCGAGCCCTCTAACCACATAGTCAACTTTCCGTTGACTTTTTCTAAAATAGATTCCTTTCTAAGAGGCTATATGCCTTATTTTCAACCAGAATCAGTCCAAGTTCACCCGATAGACTCTAATACTGATATAGAACATGAAACAACACAATAAGGGGGAAACGGGGCGGTAACTCACATGACGACGGGTCGGGTCGTCACATCAGCGCCCTTCCAGCTTAGAGTTCATCCCGTGCTCTATCAGCTCAGGCCGTTTCTATGTCGAGTGCATCTGCTAGTAACTCTGGCATGAGGGGTTCCCTTTAATCCCCTTCTCCGGCACCTGGAATTTGTTATGAGTGTGCAGAGATGGGCCACATGTAGAGGAAATGTCCTCATCGTGCTTCTAGTTCATCCCAGCAGAGGGGTTAGTCTTCGGCTTCAATGCCAGTTGCTTCGCCATTGCCCACTCAGCCAGCTAGATGTGGAGGTCAGTCAGCCAGGGGTCGCCCTAGAGGGGGAGGTCGATCGGGGGTGTATAGGCCCATTTCGATGCTAGGCCAGGCAGATTTGATGCTACTACTTCCGATGCTGTCATTTCAGGTATTATTTCAGTTTTTCACAAAGATGCCTCTGTATTATTTGATCCTGGATCCACCGTTTCTTATGTTTCATCATAATTTACTCATTATGTGGGTATGCCCTGTGAGATTCTGGCCTTACCTGTTCATGTATCTACCCCGGTGGGCGATACTATTGTTGTAGACCGTATGTACCGGTCATGTATGGTGACTATTGGGGGTCTGGAGACCCGAGATGATATTTTATTACTAAGTATGGTGGATTTTGATGTTATTCAGGGCATGGATTGGTTATCTATGTGTCGTGTTATTCTAAGTTGTCATGTTAAGACAGTCACATTGGCTATATTGGGTGTGCCATGGATCGAGTGGCGACATGTGACTCATTATATTCCTAGTAGACTGATCTCTTTCTTGAAAGCCCAGTGCATGGTTGGGAAGGGTTGTCTCTCATATCTTGCCTTTGTGAGGGATGTCGGAGTTGAGGCTCCCAGTATTGATTATGTTCTAGTCGTGAGGGGCTTACCTGATGTATTTCCTACAGACCTACCGAGCATGCCGCCGGACAGGGATATCAATTTTGGTATTGACCTAGTTCTAGGCACTCAGCCCATTTCTATTTCACCATATCGTATGGCACCAGCAGAGTTGAAGGATTTAAACGAGCAACTTCAGGAACTCCTAGATAAGGGGTTCATTGTGTCACCTTGGGGTGCGCCGATTTTGTTTGTGAAAAAGAAGGATGGCACTATGAGAATGTGCATTGATTATATGCAATTGAACAAAGTAACAGTTAAGAACAAGTATCCTTTGCCTCGCATTGATGATTTATCCGACCAACTTTAGGGAGCGAGGGTATTCTTCAAGATTGATCTCTGTTCGGATTATCACCGGCTGAAGATCAGGGATTCGAATATTATTAAGACAGCCTTCAGGACCACATATGGTCATTATGAGTTCCTGGTTATGTCTTTTGGGGTTACCAATGCCCCAGCAGCGTTCATGCTTCTGATGAACAGAGTGTTCCAGCCTTATCTTGACTCATTTGTCATCGTTTTCATTAATGATATCCTGGTATATTCGCATAATCAGGAGGAGCATGTGGAGCATTTGAGGGTTGTGTTGCAGAGATTGAGGGAGGAGAAGCTTTATGCAAAATTCTCCAAGTGTGAGTTTTGGCTTAGTTCAGTAGCATTCTTGGGGCACGTGGTGTCCAGTGAGGGTATTCTGGTTGAACCAAAGAAGATAGAGGCAGTGCAGAATTGGCTCAGACCGTCCTCAGCTACTAAGATTCGTAGTTTTCTTGGTTTGGTAGGCTATTATCACCGGTTTGTTCAGGGATTCTCATCTATCGCATCGCCCTTGACCAAGTTGACTCAGAAAGGTGCTTCATTTGTATGGTCGACCGAGTGTGAGGAGAGCTTTTAGAAGCTCAAAACAGCTTTGACCACGACTCCAGTGTTGGTTTTGCCATCAGCTTCAAGTTCATATACAGTGTATTGTGATGCTTCGAAAGTTGGTATTGGTTGTGTGTTGATGTAGGAGGGTAGATTCATTGTATATGCTTCTCGTCAGTTGAAGCCCCATGAGAAGAACTACCTGGTCCATGTTTGGAGTTGGCTACCATAGTTCACGCATTAAAGATTTGGAGGCATTACTTGTATGGCGTTTCTTGTGAGGTATTCACTGATCATCACAGTCTTCAGCATTTGTTCAAACAGAATGATCTTAATTTGAGACAGCAGGGATGGTTGGAGTTGCTTAAGGATTATGATATCACTATATTTTACCATTCAAGAAAGGCCAATGTGGTGGCCGATGCTTTGAGCCGAAAGACAGTGAGTATGGGGAGTTTGGCATATATCCCAATTAGGGAGAGACCTCTTGCAGTTGATGTTCAGGCTATGGCCAATCGGTTTGTGAGGTTGGATATTTCTGAGCCCAATCGGGTATTGGCTTGTTGTCACGACCCCAGTTCACCCTCCATGAACATGTCGTGATAGCACCTAGTTCCTACAACTAGGGAAGCCTAACAATGCGGAAATTCAATATAATTCGCGAAAATAATTAATTAAAATTGAACATATGTAAAATAATAGCTGCATATAAGGCCGCTCGGCCTATACAACTCAAAAGAAAGGCGGAATTCCACAACTCAATCCTAAAACCCTGAAACTCACGGGAAACACAGGCTAATAGAAACGTAAAACACTGCTCTAACTCCAGAATGTCTAAACAACTGAAAGAAAAGATAAGCTAACTACTAAAGTTGGAATAGAGTAGAGACTCCTGGTGTGCGGACGCGGTATATATACCTCGAAGTCTTCGCTAGATCTCTCCGCCTCGATGATAGTACGCTTGGGTGGAGGAACCTGGATCTGCACATGAAAAAACATGCGCAGAAAGGACATGAATACACCACAGCGGTACTCAGTAAGTGCCAAGCCTAACCTCAGTTGGGTAGTGACGAGGAAGGTCAGGGCCCTACTGAGGTTAAGCAATATATAAAAATCAACAATATGAAAATAAGCAGTAATAGTGAGCACAACAGTGGAATAAAACAAGCTAAACGAGGCAATATCAAATACGCAAGGAACAGAGCAACCACAGAATAAGTACAGCTCAATACCAATGGTAACAATGAGGATCTCCTAGGATACCATCCTGTAGTCCTTTTCTCAACTGTCCAGTGGATCTCCCGGTATACCGTCCCGTAGTCCATCATATGTGTATATCTGAAGGATCTCCCGGGATACCGTCCTGTAGTACATCATATGTGTATATCCGAAGGATCTCCCGGGATACTGTCCCGTAATCCAACTATCAATGTGCAGGGGGGTCTATCGGGAATCTAACTCGCAGTCCCAAAGTAAATGTGCAGGGGATCTATCGGGAATTGAACCCGCAGTCCCAAAGTAAACAAATAAGGGGGGGAGCTACCGGAATCTCACATCCGTAGTCCCAATGTAAATGCGCAACCACAACCAGAAGATATTCAGAATATGAAGTACAGAAGACAAACATCAGGTAGTACTAGCCTAGCATGCTTCACTTAGTACGGTCAAGACAACTTAAACAATTAGGCAGTTAGATCAACTAAACATGCTTTTCTAATCTAACACAGGCTATAACTACAAGTAAAACAAGGCAAATATAAAGGAAACTCAGTTTCAATATCTTAAGTAAAAATTGGATTTTTCAATAATTAGCTCAAGTACGCACTCTTCACCTCACGTACAAGGCACTTAATTACCACATATCATATCCGAAGGGGAAAGGTCCCCCACACAAGGTTAGACAAACCACTTACCTCGAACCGGCTCAAAATCAACTAGAAATCATGCCTTTGCCACAAGTATCCAACTCCAAATGGCCCAAATTTATTCAATTCAATTATACATTGTAAATAACATCGCAAACAACTGGCTTTTACTATTAAATTTCAAGCCACAGCGTGAAATTAGGTAAAATGACCAAAATGCCCTTCAAGCCGATATCTCGGAATCGAATAATTTTCATATTTTCAGAACTCTCATGCACTCACGAGTCCAACCATATAAAAATCTCCCAAATCGGAGGTCAAACACCCACTCAAAACCCAATAGTTTAGCCTATGAAGTTTCACCCAATTTTTCCAATTTTTGATCCCAAATTCGAATTTTAATGATTGATTTAACTACAAAATGATGAAATATAACTAGAAGGGATTAAAGAAATGTTAGCCAATAGTCTTCTCTTCAAAACCCTCTAAAAATCGCCCTTTCCTGAGCTCAATTTGATTTTTCTGACCAATGAAATCTAACCCTCGAGATTTCTATATCTGCACAGGCATTTCCACTTCTGCAGACAAGGGACTGCTTTTGCGGTCCCGCTTATGTGGAAAATAAGTCGCCTCTGAGACTTTCACTAAAAATACGACATCCACTTCTACGGTTCAATAGCCGTTTATGCGGTTCCGCTTATGCAGATTCCTTACCGCTTCTGCGATTTTCTTACAACTGACCCAGAACCGCATCTGCGATAGAAGCCTCGCAGGTGCGTAATCGCATCTGCGGTAGATCTTCCGCACCTACGGAAAAAGCTGAGGGAGCACAAATTCTCTCCTGCAATTGAGTGGCTACTTCTGCGGTTCCCAAGCCACAGAAGCAAAAATACTAGAAGAGAAAAAAGAAACAGCTGCTGCAACACTTCAAAATTTTCTCCGTTAACCACCCGAAATCATCCCGAGGTCGTTGGGACCTCAACCAAAAGAACCAATAACACCTAATACCTCATTAAAACTTGTACAAATCTTTAAACCACCTAAAACAACGCCGGAAACTCGAATTAAACAATAATTTGAGCTTAAGAACTTCAAATTCCATCAAAACACGCTTTCGATAAAAAACCTAACCAAAACACGTCCGAATGACCTGAAATTTGCACACGCATCCTAAATGACATGACGGAGCTACTGCAACTTCCGGAATTCCAATCCGACCCTCGGATCAAAAACTCACTATCGGGCCAGAGACTTCAAAAATTCAAACTCCGGCATTTCAAGCCTAAATGAGCTACGGACTTCCAGAATGCATTCTGAACACGCTCTCAGCCCCGAACGCCCTTTATAGGCGAAACTCGAAGAAGAACCCGCTCACCAACCATATATGAAACATCATGAACCTTCCTGTCTGCGTAACTCTTCTGTCTCGACTGGGTTGTACGAAGTCTATCCTGAATCATATTAACCTTCTCCAACGCATCCTGAACCAACTCTGTGCCCAATAGCTTGGCCTCACCCAGCTCAAACCAACCCACCGGAGATCTACACCTCCTACCATATAAAGCCTCATACGGTGCCATTTGAAATGCTAGACTGATAACTGTTATTGTAAGCAAACTCCGCCAATGGCAAGAAATGATCCCAAGACCCTCCAAACTCAATCACACACGCACGGGGCATATCCTCAAGAATCTAAATAGTGCGCTCCGACTGTCCGTCCGTCTGGGGGTGAAATTTCGTCCGTCTGGGGGTGAAATTTCGTCTGTCTGGGGGTGAAATGTTGTGCTCAACTCCACCTGAGTGCCTAACTCCTGTGCTCTGTTCGAAATAATAGAAACTCGAATACCATGCAGACGGACGATCTCCCGGATGTAAATCTCCACCAACCGCTTTGATGATTAAGTAGTACACACAATAATGAAATGAGCAGACTTGGTCAGCTGATCCACAATGACCCAAATGGCATCAAACTTCTTCAAGGTCCGTGGGAGTCTAAATACAAAATCCATGGTGATGCGCTCCCATTTCCACTCCGGAATCTCTATCTGCTGAAGCAACCCACCCGGGCGCCGGTACTCATAATTTACCTACTGACAGTTGAGGCATCTAGCTACAGATCCAACTATATCCTTCTCCATCTGCCACACCAATAGTGCAGCCACAAATCCTGATACATCTTTGCGGCACCCGGATGGATGGAATACTGCGAACTATTGGCCTATGCGAAAGTCAACTCCCGAAGCCCATCAATATTGGGCACACAAATTCGGCCCTGCGTCCTCAATATCCTGTCATATCAAATGGTCACACCTCTAGCATCGCCGTGCTAAACTGTGTCCTTGAGGACAAGTAAATGAGGGTCATCATACTGCCGCTCCCTGATACGATCGAACAATGAAGACCAAGAGACCACACAAGCTAGGACCTGACTAGGCTCCGAAAGGTCCAATCTTACAAACTGACTAACTAAGGCCTGAACATCCATCACCATAGGCCTCTCTGAAGCTGGTAAATATGCCAGAACTCCCCAAATCTCCGCTCAGCGACTCAAGGCATCCGCTACCACATTGCCCTTGCCCGAGTGATACAGAATAGTAATACCATAATCCTTCAGCAACTCCAACCACCTCCTCTGGCGCAAATTTAGATCCTTTTGCTTGAATAAGTGCTGCAAACTCCGATGGTTAGTATAAATCTCACAAGTCACACCGTACAATTAATGACGCCAGATCTTCAAGGCATGAACAATAGCAGCTAACACAAGATCGTGGACAAGGTAATTCTTTTCATGTATCTTCAACTGTCTGGACACGTAGGCAATCACCCTACCGTCCTACATCAACACCGCTCCAAGGCCAACTCTCGAGGCATCATAATAGACAGCATAAGACCATGAACCGATAGGCAACATCAAAATTGGGGCTATAGTCAAAGCTGTCTTGAGCTTCTGAAAGCTCGCCTCACACTCCTCTGTCCATTGAAAAGGGGCACCCTTCTGGGTCAATCTAGTCATAGGGGTCGTAATCGATGAAAATCCCTCCACGAAGTGACGGTAGCAGCCTGCCAAACCAAGGAAACTGCGAATCTCTGTAGCTGAGGATGGCCTGGGCCAACTCTGTACAGCCTTTATCTTCCTCGAATCCACTCGAATACCCTCACTCAAAACCACGTGGCCCAAGAATGCCACAGAACTCAACCAAAACTCACATTTCGAGAACTTTGCATATAACTTCTTATCTCTCATGGTTTGAAGCACGGTCCTCAGGTGTTGCTCATTATCTCCCTGACTTAGGGAATACACCAGAATATCATCAATAAAAACAATAACGAATGAGTCGAGATATGGCCTGAACACACTGTGCATCACATGCATGAAAGCTGCTGGGGCATTGGTCAGCCCAAATGACATAACAAGGAACTCATAATGACCATACCGAGTCCTGAAGGCAGCCTTCGGGATGTCTGGCTTCCGAATCTTCAATTGATGGTAACCTGAGCGCAAATCAATCTTAGAAAATACCTGCGCGCCCTAAAGCTGGTCAAATAGATCATCAATACGAGGGAAAGGATAACGGTTCTTCACTGTAACCTTATTCAACTGGCAATAATCGATACACATACGCATAGGATCATCCTTTTTATTCACAAACAAGACAGGAGCACCTCACAGTGAAACACTGGGTCATATAAAACAATTATGAAGCAATTCCTGTAACTGATCCCTCAACTCCTTCAACTCAGGAGGAGCCATACGATACGGAGGAATGGAAATAGGCTGAGTGTCCGGCAACAGATCAATGCCAAAATCAATGTCTCTATCGGGCGGCATGCCCAATGGATCAGCTGGAAACATATCGGTATAATCCCGTACCACTGGAACTGAATCAACAGAAGGGGTATCAATACTGACATCTCTCACATAAGCTAAATATGCGGCACACCCCTTATCAACCATACGCTGAGCTTTAAGAAAAGAGATAACTCTACTGGGAGTGTGATCTAAAGTACCACTCCACTCAATACGCAGAATACCTGGCATAGCCAGCGTCACGGTCTTGGCGTGACAATCAAGAACAACAAAATGGGGCGACAACCAGTCCATGCCCAACATAATGTCAAAACTCACCATACCGAGTAACAATAAGTCCGCTCTGGTCTCAAAACCACGAATAGTAACCAAACATGACCGATAAACACGGTCCATAACAAGAGAATCGCCCACAGGAGTAGAAACATAAACGGGGGCACTCAAAGAATCCCGAGGCACACCTAAATGCGGAGCAAAGTAAGAAGACACATAAGAATAAGTAGAGCCTACATCGAATAGAACCGATACACTTCTAAAAAACTATGACAATACCTGTAATGACAAAATCGGAGGCAACAGTCTCGGTACGGGTAGGTGGGGTAGCAACTGCGATTGTAACTAAAGCCTGAGAACTCTGCGGGACACGCTATGGCCGAGAAGTCTGTGGAGGTGCACTCCTCCCAAGTCTAGGGTAATACCTCATCACATGGCGTATGTCACCACACTCAAAGCAATCTCGTGACTGACGTGGAAGTGGGAACTATTCGGTACGGGTACTCTAAGACCCCGAACACCTGAAACTTTGTGGGAACTCTGAGATGCAAACTAAGCTGGCTGACCCACAAAACCTCTACCATGATGCACCGTGCCTCCAAAATAAGGACCAGTATATCTCTCCGGTCCACAAGGTCTACTCACTCCTCTATACTCTCCCTCCTGACCTTATATGTCCTCTCTCTCCTGGACCCACCTGTCCTCTACTCGGCGAGAGGTACTCACTACTCGCTGAACTGGGACCACAGGTTGTGTTGCCATGACACCTGGAACCTGACCAATGGAAACTCGCTGCTCTGGAGTGGGGGCGGCGGGAGTCTGGGACGCTCCCCCGATCAGTGAAGTAGTTGGTACAACCCGAATCAATCCCGCCTGAATCAATGTACCAAACATGCTCAAGAATTGTGCCAAAGTCTCCTGAAGGGCTGGAGTAGTATTAACTATAAGTGTGTCAGGTGCCTGAACTACGGCTGGATCTGTTGGTGGTACCTCGGTGAAAGCTCGCTCAGATGCTCTTGCTACACCACGGGCGGATCCTCGGCCTCTACCTCGGCCTCGACCTCTGACGGCTGCAGTAGGGGGCGCAGATGCCTGATCATCCTGAGTAGCACGTATCCTCACCATCTGTGAGAGAATAGAAGACAGAAGTTTGGAATTGATGTCAAAAATATCGCACGACAAGGAAACCAGATGAAGTGAAGATTTTTCCTAAACAGTTACATAGCCTCTCGTAGATAAGTTTAGACGTCTACGTACCGATCAACAAGACTCTACAAAACCGTCCTGTGTTCCGTGACTCATATGAACCTAGAGCTCTGATACCAACTTGTCACGACCCCAGTCCACCCTCCATGAACATGTCGTGATGGCACCTAGTTCCTATAATTAGGTTAGCCTAACAATGCGGAAATTCAATATAATTCGTGGAAATAATTAATTAAAATTGAACATATGTAAAATAATAGCTGCATATAAGGCCGCTCGGTCTATAAAACTCAAAAGAAAGGCGGAAGTCTATAACTCAATCCCAAAACCCGGAAACTCACGGGAAACACAGGCTAATAGAAACATAAGACACTGCTCTAACTCCAGAATGTCTAAACAACCGAAAGAAAAGATAAGCTAACTACTAAAGCTGGAATAGAGTAGAGACTCCTGGTCTGCGGACGTGGTAGATATACCTCAAAGTCTTCGCTAGATCTCTCCACCCCGATGATAGTATGCCTGGGTGGAGGAACCTAGATCTGCACATGAAAAAACATGCGCAGAAAGGGAATGAGTACACCACAGCAGTACTCAGTAAGTGCCAAACCTAACCTCGATTGGGTAATGACCAGGAAGGTCAGGGCCCTACTGAGGTTAAGCAATAAAATATAAATCAACAGTATGAAAATAAGCAGTAATAGTGAGTACAGCAGTGGAATAAAACAAGCTAAATGAGGCAGTATCAAATATGCAAGGAACGGAGCAACCAGTGAATAAGTACAACTCCATACCAATGGTAACAATGAGGATCTCCCAGGATACCGTCATGTAGTCCTTTTCTCAACTGTCCAGTGGATCTCCCGGGATACCATCCCGTAGTCCATCATATGTGTATATCCGAAGGATCTCCCGGGATACCGTCCTATAGTCCATCATATGTGTATATCCGAAGGATCTCCCGGGATACCATCCCGTAATCCAACTATCAATGTGCAGGGGGATCTATCAAGAATCCAACCCACAGTCCCAAAGTAAATGTGTAGGGGGATCTATCGGGAATCGAACCCGCAGTCCCAAAGTAAACAAATAAGGGGGGAGCTACCGGAATCCCACATACGTAGTCCCAATGTAAATACGCAACCACAACCAGAAGATATTCAGAATATGAAGTACAGAAGACAAACATCAGGTAGTACAAGCCTAGCATGATTCACGTAGTACAGTCAAGGCAACTCAAACAATTAGGCAGTTAGATCAACTAAACATGATTTTCTAATATAACACAGGCTATAACGGCAAGTAAAACCAGGCAAATATGAAGGAAACTCAGTCTCAATATCTTAAGTAAAAACCGGAATTTTCAACAATTAGTTCAATGACACACTCGACACCTCACGTACAAGGCACTCAATTACCACATATCATATCCTAAGGGGAAAGGTCCCCCACACAAGGTTATACATGCCATTTAACTCGAACCGGCTCAAAATCAACTAGAAATCACGCCTTTGCCATGAGTATCCGACTCCAAATGGCCCAAATCTATTCAATTCAATTACACATTATAAATAACATCGCAAACAACTAGTTTTTTCTATTAAATTTAAAGCCACGACGTGACATTAGGTAAAATGACCAAAATGCCCTTCAGGCCGACATCTTGGAATCAAATAATTTTCACATTTTCAGAACCCTCGTACTTTCACGAGTCCAACCATATAAAAATCTCCCAAATCGGAGGTCAAACACCCACTCAAAACCCAATAGTTTAGCCTATAAAGTTTCACCCAATTTTTCCAAATTTTAATCCCAAATTCAAATTTTAATGATGGATTTAACTACAAAATGATGAAATATAACTAGAAGGGATTAAAGAAACGTTGCCCAATAGTCTTAACTTCAAAACCCTCTAAAAATCGCCCTTCCCCGAGCTCAATTTGATTTTTCTAACCTATGAAATCTAACCCTCGAAATTTCTATATCTGCACAGGAATTTCCGCTTCTGCGGTCCCGCTTATGCGGAAAATGAGCCATCTCTTCGACTTTCACTAAAAATACGATGTCCACTTCTGCGGTTCAATAACCGTTTCCGCGGATTCCTTACCGCTTCTGCGGTTTTCTTACAGCTGACCCAGGACCGCATCTGCGATAGAAGCCTCGCAGGTGCGTAACCGCATCTGCGGTAGATCTTCCGCACCTGCGAAAAAAGTGGATGGAGCCCAAATTCCCTCCTTTGATTGAGTGGCCACTTCTGCGGCTCCTCTTCTACGATTCCCAAGCCGCAGAAGCGAAAATACCAGAAGAGAAAAAAAAACCAAGTGCTGCAACACTTCAAAGATTTCTCCGTTAACCACCCGAAATCATCCCGAGGCCCCCGGGACCTCAAACAAAAGCACCAATAACACCTAATACCTCATTACAACTTGTACCATTCCTTAAACCACCTAAAACAATGCTGGAAACTAGAATTAAACAATGATTTGATCCTAAGAACTTCAGATTCTCTCAAAACACGCTTTCGATCAAAAACCTAACCAAAACACGTCCGAATGACCTGAAATTTTGTACACACATCCCAAATGAAATGAAGGAGCTACTGTAACTTTCAGAATTCCAATCCGACCCTTGGTTCAAAAACTCACTCTCGGACCAGAGACTTAAAAAATTCAAACTTCGGCATTTCAAGCCTAAATGAGCTACGGACTTCCAGAATACATTCCGAACATGCTCCCAACCCTTAAATCACCTAACGGAGCTAACGGAACCATCGGATTTCCATTCCGAGGTTGTTTTCACACTGTTCCAACTACGGACCACTTTTTAACACTTAAGCTCTGGTTTAGGGACTAAGTGTCCCAAACTCTCCGGAACCCAACATCGAACATCCCGACAAACCACAATAGTAGAAATGAACTTAGGGGAAATAGTTAATGGGGAATCGGGGCATTAATTCTTAAGACAACCGGCCGGGTCGTCACACTTATAGTATCTCAGTCTTCTTTATATGATCGCATCAAAGAGCGCCAGTATGATGATCCTCATTTGATTGTCCTTAGGGATAGAGTTTAGCATGATGATGCTAGAGATGTGACCGTTGGTGATGATGGAGTGTTGAGGATGCAGGGCCGGAGTTGCGTGCCCAATGTGGATGGGCTTCGGGAGTTAATTCTGGAAGAGGCCCATAGCTTGGGGTATTCTATTCATCCAGGAGCTGTGAAGATATATCAGGATCTTAGACAGCATTACTGGTGGTGGATAATGAAGAAAGACATCGTGGGGTTTGTAACTCGGTGTCTCAATTGTCAGTAGGTGAAATATGAGCATCAGGTACCAGGTGGCTTGCTTCAACAGATGGTTATTCCTAATTGGAAGTGGGAGAGGATCACTATGGACTTTTTTATTGGACTTCCTCGGACATTGAAGAAGTTCGATGCTATTTGGCTAATTGTGGATAGGCTGACCTAGTCCGTGCACCTCATTCCTATCTGTACTACTTATTCTTCAGAGAGGTTGGCAGAGATATATATTCGGGGGATTGTTTGGTTGCATGGTGTCCTAGTTTCCATCATTTCATATCGGTGCACTCCGTTTACTTCCCAGTTTTGGAAGTCTGTTCAATGAGAGTTGGATACTCAGGTGCAGTTGAGCACAACTTTTCATCCTTAGACGGACGAGCAATCCGAGCATACTATTCAGATATTTGAGGACATGTTGCGTGCTTGTGTTATGGATTTTGGAGGGTCATGGGATCAGTTTCTACCACTCGTAGAGTTTGCTTATAACAATTTCTACCAATCGAGTATTTAGATGGCTCCGTATGAGGCTTTGTATGGGAGACGGTGTAGATCTCCGGTTGGTTGGTTCGACCTTGGTGAGGCTAGACTATTTGGGACTGATTTGGTACAGGATGCATTGGAGAAGGTGAAGGTGATTCACGAGATGCTTTGTACAGCCGAGGCAAAAGAGTCATGCTGATTGGAAGGTTCGAGATGTGTCTTACATGGTTGGCGAGAAGGTTCTGTTGAAGGTTTTACCCATGAAGGGTGTTATGAGATTTGGAAAGAAAGAGAAGTTGAGTCTGTTGTACATCGGACCATTTGAGGTACTTTGGAGGATTGGGGAGGTAGCTTATGAGCTTGCCTTTCCACCCAGATTGTCGAGTGTGCATTCGGTATTTCATATTTCTATGCTCTGGAAGTATATTAGGGATCCGTCTCATGTTCTGGATTTCAGCACGGTTCAGTTAGAGGATGATTCGACTTATGGTTTGGAGCCAGTAGCTATTTTGGGTTGTCAGGTTCGGAAGTTTAGGTCAAAGGATATAGCTTCAGTGAAGGTGCAGTGGAGAGGTCGGCCCATAGAGGAGGCTACTTGGGAAACCGAACGAGAGATGCAGATAAGATATCCCCACCTGTTTGAGGCTTCAGGTATGTTTCTTGACTCATTCGAGGACGAACGTTTGTTTAAGTTAGGGAGGATGTGACGACCCGGCCAGTCGTCTCATGAGATACCACTCTATATCCCCCCATTTCTGTTTTATTTATGCTTTGTTATCCATGTTTTGTGGTATCGGTTTGGACAGATCGAGTCCGGAATGATTTTTCTAGAGTTTGAGACACTTAGTCTCTTTTAAGAAGGCTTAAGTTGGAAAAAGTCAACCGAATATTGACTTATATGTTAGAGGGCTCAGATGTGAGTTCTGATGGTTCGGTTAGCTTTGGGAGGTGATTTTTGACTTAGGAATGTGATCAGAATAGGTTTTGGAGGTCCAGAGTAGAATTAGGCTTGAATTGGCGAAATTTGATATTTTGGCAATTTCCAGTAGGTAGGTAAGATTTTAATCTGGGAGTCAGAATGGAATTTTGAGGGTTGCAGTAGCTTCGTTGTGTCATTTGGGATGTGCATGCAAAATTTCATGTCATTCGGACGTGGTTTGATTGGGTTTTTGATCGAAACCCTATTTTGGAAGATTTTAGAAACTTATGCTTAAATCCGATGTGTTTTGAGTAATTTGTTGTTTTTTGAGGTGTTTTGATGATTGGAACAAGTTTGACTAAGGTTTTAGGATGCGTTGGTGCCTTTGTTGACGTCCCGGGGGCCTTGGCTGAGTTTCAGGTGGTCAATCGGACCATTTTGTGCCTTAAAAGATTGCAGATTTTGAGTTTCAGCTGTTGCAGAGAAATTTCCCTTCGCGATTGCGTATGGTCTATCGCAATCACGTAGAAGGATTTGAGGAAGGCTAAATTTAAGCCTTCGTGTTTGTGTGATAGGATTCACATTCGTGGACGGCTGGGAAGCTGCGCATCCCATTTACGAGAAGGCGCTCGCGATCGCGTAGAGGAAGATGGGTCAAATGGGCTGAAGGTCATTGATTCATCGCGTTCGCGTAAGGGTTATTGCGTTCGCAAAGGTGTAGGAAGCGGAAGCATCGCATTCGCGTAGGCTATTTTGCATTCGCGTAGTGTCATTTTAGGGAGTCGAAGATTTGTTCTTCGCGATCGCGAGGGAAGTGACGCAATCGCGATGAAGGAGGAGTGAGACCTGGACAGAATGTTATAATTCATTTCATCCGCAATTTTGGGTCTATTTTCACCCATAGTTGATCATTTGAAGAGCTTCTTGATGGAGATTAAAGAGGTATTCAAGGGGAATCGATTGGAGGTAAGATTTTTGAACTTAAAACTCAATTCTATTGTGAAATCTACTGAGAAAATCATGGAAACCTAAGCTAAAATGGAAGAACTAGGGCTTGGAATTTTGGGATTTTGATTTGGGGATTTGGAGGACCAATTGGGGTCGAATTTGAGAACTTTTGGTATGTATGAACTCGTGCGGAGATAAGGAACCCGTTGATGTAAAAATTTTGGAGTTTTGAAAAGTGGGCACCGGGCTCGGGTTTTGCTAATCTCAGGTTTTTTGGTATTTTTTGATTATTTTTCTTGGGCTTTGTTCCCTTAGCATATTATGACGTATTCGTTCTGATTTTGGATAGATTCGACGTGAGTGGAGGCTGATTCGAGGGGCAAAGGCGTCGCGAGCTAGAGATTTAGCCGGGTCAAGGTGAGTAATGATTGTAAATGATGCTATGAGGGTTTGAAACCCTATATTTTCACATCGTAATGTGATATTAAGGTGAGACACGCGCTTGATGACGAGCGTGGGGTCGTTTTCTATAGGGGATTGTGACTTTGTCCGTCCCGATTGGTGATTTTACTACGTATTTGACTGAGACTTCTTTGTTATCATCATGACTTGGGCTGAATGCCATATTTGGGATTCGTGCCAACTATTTGAACCCTTCGGGGATTTTTATTACTATTTCTTCACTGTTTTGGACTTATTACTTGAACTCAGTCATGTTATTTTTCACTGTTTTACTACTCAGCCATTTTACTCAGTTTTGAGACTTAGATGATATTTTAAGTGATGTTTTGGGCTGAGAAATATCATTTTACTAATGCTCGAGGGGTTTGTGATAACTTTTCAGACTAATTAAGGCCGAGGGCATATATTGTGAGAAACACTGATATTGATTTGAGGCCGAGAGCTTGTGTTACATATATGCCATGAGGTGGCTTGATTGATATGAGGCCCTAGATTTGATGCCACGAGGTGGCTTATGATTGCGCTTGGGCCGTAAGGGGCCCCTTCTGGAGTCTGTACACCCCCAGTGAGCGCGGGTACCCATTGTGATGTGAGATTGAGCCCGAGGGGCCGGTATTATTCTGAGATTGAGCCGAGGGGCTGGTACTGTTCTGAGATATTTCCCAAGGGGCAGATTTGTTGATACTGTGCCCGGGGGGCGAGCTTCTGTCCATTTACTTTACATTATTTACCGTTTTTACCTGCTGAAAAGAGATTTTACTTGATTTTTCACTAAGTTACTACTTTCAAATGATGTTTCACTGCTTTATTATGGAATACCTTGTGCCTTATGTGATTTATTATCTTCTGTCATTATTTATATTTGTTACTCACTGGGTCGGAGTATTCATATTACTCCCTGCACCGTGAGTGCAGATTCAGGCGTTGTTTGTCCCGTTCCGGAGTGCTGATTTCCTCTAGTCCAGGAGGTGTTTCGAAGACTATGAGGTAGCTGTTGGAGTTCGCAACCCCCGTGTCTCCCTTATATTATTGTTTCTATGTTCTTCAAACAACTGTACCAGATATTTCATTTAGTAGACTTGTATCAAGATTCATAGTTGCTCATGACTTATGACACCCCGATTATGGCTGTGTCGGGCTGGTGTCCGCATTGGCTATATGTGTTTCCGCTATTTTCGTGTTATCTAATCATGTTTAGACAATTATCATGTTATTTAATTGTTTAAAATGAGACTTGGTTCAACTGGCTGGCCTTGTCTTCACGACAGGCGCCATCACGACCGGGTTCGGGGTTAGGGTCGTGACAAACATCAAATCCAATATCCTCACTTTTAGCTCCCACACAACAAAAATTAGTATTCTAAATAAGGAAACACTCTATCAAGGAACCTGATGTCAAAAAGGAGAGAAAGAAATAAAGAAAACAGACGATTTTTTTTATGACTTTCATAAAAAATGAAATAGAACTTAAAAACTGAAGAAACTTACTCTTGATATAGCCGAATAATGCTAGTTATTGACAAGAATATTGTTTAGCCTAACAATGCTTGATATTGAGCGAGGAGTGTTGTAGGAGTTTAGGAATTTCAAGGGTTTTGAGGGGTGGGAGGGAGGAAACATTTGGGAAAGTTTATAAATAAAAAGTTTTTACTTATGAGAGAGAGGGAGAAAAAGTATGGGAAGTGCTAAGTGAAAATTAAAGGGTTTTCTTATTTTGATTCGCGCATGTAGTCTCCCGCAGAATGTGCTTTTTAGAGACCAGGTAAATGTCTTTTTTCAGGCTAGATTAAATCCCTTCGCTTATTTAGTTAAAATACATCACAATTTATGGACTGAAAATAATCTAGTCCCAATAAGTACATTTTTACGGACCAGATTTTAAACTCGTCGCTAAATCTTGGTCCCTAATAAAAAAAAAATTGAAGTGTTAAGCTCGATCCAGTTGCCAAACAACACAAGGAATGGGAGAAGGGGGAGTCAGCCTCCAAGTGATAATCGAGATGCTGCAAGCTTAGAAAATTTTCATCGCTTAACTTCAGAGTCAGAATAAAACTCCAAACACAGTTGAACCAGTAAACTCTCGGCGTACTAAACCAGCACTAGAAATGCCCGATGAAAGTGGCTTGGGGACTGAATCCATGATTATGAGTGTCACGCCTCCTTTTTCCTACCCTCGAAAGGGTATATGAGGGATTTTTTCTAATTAAACAGACAATCAAAATGGGATTATTTATATTAAGATCAGAGTCGCCACTTGGGATAATTTATGGTGTCCCAAGTCACCGATTTAGAATTCCTAATTGAGGAAGTTGACTCTTATTTATGGTCTGCAAACACAGAAATCCGGGTAAGGAATTCTGTTAATTCGGAAGAAGGTATTAGGCATTTCCGGGTTCTGTGATTTTAGCACGACCGCTTTGATCATACTTGGCTTATTAAATTGTTTATTACTAATTTTAGAACCTATGTGAATTTGCTTTTTTTTTATTGTTAAGAAATTATCTTGAAACAGGCCACGCGTACGTGTACCCATTTGTTTGACACGTCAAAATTATGTCATGCAAACGTGTCCACAATTAATAATACTTTATTATTATTATTAAGAAAGTTTGGCCGAAATTACGCGAACTCATACTCCGATTTATTTTTAGGATCATAATTATGTCATGCGAGTGTGTACACAATTACAGTTATAGATTAAATTGTGCCTAAAGCATTTCTACAAATATTCATTCTTCACAAACGTACTCGTGTCATGCAAACGTGTACACAAATAATAATATTTTATTATTATTAAGATTATTTGGCCAAAGTCACGCGAACGTGTACTTTGATTTTGGTCACATAGTTGTTCATGTATCAATCACAAAAGGAATGAAACCAAACATATAACCCCAAAGCCTTAAAATATGTTATACAAAAAAGCCACAAACAGAAAGAAATGACCCATATCTGTCGAGACCATATATTTCAAATGCATTATTTATATTGAATTGGCTAGAGGCAGTAATCAAAAAAGACTTTTAACCCAAATGTATGTGCAATTCGATAGCACCATTCCATCCACATCCCAGAAGTTCTATTTTTTGCTTCAATGTTCAAAATTAACTTGTGAAATAATTTCTTTTAATCTTAGCTTGGTCTTTGCTTAACAATCTAAACCACTCAAATTAACCCAAATTATAACTAAATATAGGACATCAACAACTAAACAGTAGAAAATATTTCCAATAACTCCACATTGACGAACAAACGATAAACTCCGCATCCAAAATAAATTCATAAGCAAATCATGTTATTCTATTACAGTAAGCAAAAGATCGAGTCAGAGAAAGAACAAAACTTTTGCAATCGCCTGATTCAAATGTTAACTTTCAAATTCACGCGAAACAACAACAACAAAGTCGAGCAAGAAATCGCAAGCAAAATCGAAATGTTGAACCAGAAACCTCATCGAATTCGGAATAGGCTATCTTCAACGGCGACATCCACGCGATTCAAACTCAAATTCAGCTCCAAACATCAATTAAACTCCATGTTGCAGAAAACTAAGAACCAAATCGAGAATGGAGAAGACGAAGTAGTTCTTTGTACTATTTTCGATTGTTTGTGTCTATATATTCTAGCTCTAAGATCTTTCCATCACTCTGTTTGTGTGTATGCTTGTGATGTTTTTGAAGAAGAAGATAGCCTTGAAGGTTTCTGGTCCTGGTTGAGGTCCGTTCCGGCAGGTTCGGGTGGAAACAGGCGGCGAGGTCCGATCAAATAAGGGAGCTGCTGTTGTTTTTTATCCATGGTGAAGGGGTGGGGCTTTTTTGAAGAAGAAGCAGAATGATGGGATCGTTTAGGGTGGGGTCTTTGAAGAAGACGAGTTCAGGAGGTGGGGTTTTCTCTGAAAACGGTGCTGCTTTTTGGTAGCTGCTCTCTAGGTTAGCAATTTTTTCCAAATCTTAGGCCTTCGTCTCGGGGGTCTCGGGGTCTAGGTTTTATTAAAATAAAGAAGGGCTTTTTAGTGGGTTTA
Organism: Nicotiana glauca; assembly: GCA_026770625.1. NCBI lineage: Eukaryota > Viridiplantae > Streptophyta > Magnoliopsida > Solanales > Solanaceae > Nicotiana > Nicotiana glauca. The sequence goes on along the minus strand of MU763382.1, from coordinate 91,828 downwards.
AAAGGGTATTGGGTTTTAAATTAAGAAATTGGGTTGGGTCTATGTCTTGCTGGGTCTTAATTTTGGGCTAAGAAGACTAAAAAAATATAAAAATATAAAATCTACTCGTAATTAATTAAAATACACTACCAAGATAAAACTAGATATTAAAAGTAAAACTATTTTTGTATTTTTAAATATTATAATAAAATAAAAAATAAGGTACTATTTTTATATTTTTATTAGTTTTACTAAAAGGTATATAAACTAAAAGCAACTAAAAAGAAGAAATATTTTGTAATTTTTATTTTTGTGATAAAATAAAGTAAAAGAGTCAAAATTAGTTAAAATAACTATATTAGGCTTAAACTAAATATTTACGTACTAAAATATATAAAATCTTGGGGAGGGTCAAAAATCACATGTCTACAGTTGTCCCTCTTTGATTGGGAATGCGAAGAGTTTTCAGACAAAGAACGACTAGACATGTTTTTTGACCCAACCCTTATTTAGAGAGACCAAAAGCTAAAAGAAAGGAGAATGTGACCGAGCCCTGATATCTGAGCTGCCTACATATCCTTGGCTATAAAGGAATCAGGCCACGTGTAGTTCAGAAGTGAGTGAAATGATGGAGTATACTGAGGTGGAGAGCCGATCGAGGTTCCATTCCATCGAGATTCCAGTATGCGGTCCTATTATTACATCAAAATAAAAAAATAAAAAAGACTAACTAAGCATGTCAATTATGAGTTACAAGATTCCTATCTATAAGTTTTCTGAAGCTTGATCTTAAGTCTTGAATGGTTCTTCATGCAAACTTTAAATTTGGACCTTGATGCTTGCTAGCTGCAAGTGCTAGTTCATTCTTCTTCAGATCAAGACCAGACAACAATGCTCGTGATTTCAGCCATGTCTTGAGCAACTCAAATCTTTCATCAACTTCTGCATTTGGATTCACTTCTTGCTTTTTTTCTTTTTCTTTTTATTTATTCTGGATTGTGACTAATTTCTGTTGATCATCTCGGACAGTTGACTCGCATTCTTGCCGCGAGCTTCTGCTACTTCTAACTTGAATTGGATTCTAAAATGACTTTCTTTGAAACTTGAATTGCCTTCCCTGGTTCTCCAGGTGGGCAACTGATTGCTGAACTTGAACCGCTTTCCTATAAAACTGTTTTCCTTTGAAACTTGAGATGTTTTTCCTTGTTCTCTAGATGGGCGCCTGATTGCTGAATCTGAACTACTTTCCTTTGAAACTATTTTCCCTTGAAACTTGAACTGATTTCCCTTGTTCTCCAGGTGGGCGCCTGATTGTCAATGCTTGCATTGCTTCATCCTGGAAACTTGAACTATTTTCCCTTGTTCTCCAGGTGGGCGCCTGATATCCAACCCTTGTACTACTTTTTCCTCGAAACTTGAACTGTTTTCCCTTGTTCTCCAGGTGGCTCCTGATTGCTGAACTTGAACTCTCTTCCTTCGAAACTGCTTTCCCTTGAAACTTGAACTGTCTTCCCATGTTCTCCAGATGGGCGCCTGACTGCTGAAGCTTGGATTGTCTTCATTTACCTTGAAACTTGAACTTTTTTCCCTTTTTTCAAGTTGGGCGCCTGATTGCTAAACTTTGACTATCTTCCTTTAAACTGCTTTCCCTTAAAACTTGAACTGTCTTCCCTTGTTCTCCAGGTGGGCGCCTGATTGCTTGAACCTGAGCTGCTTTCTCTTCTTGAAACTACTTTTCCTTTGAATTGTCTTCCCTTGTTCTCCAGGTGGGCGCCTGATTGCTTGAACCTGAACTGCTTTCTCTTCTTGAAACTGCTTTTCCCTTGAACTGTCTTCCCTTGTTCTCCAGGTGGGTGCCTGATTATTGAACCTGAACTGTCCTCTTCTTGAAATTGCTTTTCCTTTGAACTGTCTTCCCTTGTTCTCTAAGTGGGTGCCTGATTGCCGAACCTGAACTGTCCTCTTCTTGAACTACTTTTCCTTTGAACTGTCTTCCCTTGTTCTCCAGGTGGGCGCCTGATTGCTAAACTTGAACTGTCCTCTTCTTGAAACTACTTTTCTTTTGAACTGCCTTCCTTTGAAACTTGAGCTGTTTTACCTTGTTCTCCAAGTGGGCGCCTGATTGCTGAACTTGAACCGTTTTCCCTTGAAACTTTAATGGTTTTCCTTTGAAACTTGAGTTGTTTTCCCTTGTTATTTAAAATTGTTTTCCCTTGTTACTTGAAACTGTTTTCCATTGTTCTCCAGATGGGCGCCTGATTACAAGAAAATAGATAAAATAAAAGAATTTTTTCTACCCCAATTTGATATTGGGAGCATCTGTGAGTGTTAACCAATTCTTGTTATCAGAATAAGTTCTAAGCTAAATCCCTTTATCCTGAAAATTTCAAACAAAGTCTCATCTCAAAAGTGAGAAGCTTAAATGCTAAATTATACTTCCCAAGAGTAGAACTCTCATTAGATCTTGTCATTTGAGAGGGTCTCAAAACTTACTAAATCCCGTTATCCAGGAGGGTATTAGAAACTTACTGCCGAGCCTGTCTGGCACCTGCTTTCCTCATGGAGGATTTCTCCGGAACAAACGAAATTTCCTGCCCCTGTTTCAGTCAAAGAAAACTTGTGAGTTTAAACATGGTGGTTGGTTTATGGCCTTAACTTTGAGGGCGATCGCTCCTTTACTTCCCATTATAACTTGGTTTCAACTCAAAAGATCTTGCTTGTTTATTGACTGGCCACTTTCCTTGTCACCCTTATCAAGGAAAATACCTCTAATTTGTTTAAACCCAACCCCTCTATCTATTGCATTGTGCTCATGAATTGATATATATTGAACCTTTGTATTTCACCTGAATCCCAAAATACGTTGATTGTCACCCACTCAGTGCACATACTGTTCTTTCTTTACATAAACCATTGGCCTTGGCCTTGAGGTCTATTGCTCCTTCACTTGCCCTGATAACTTTTATTTCCACTTGGAAGATCTTGTTTGTTGTTGGTTAACCACTTTCTCGGTCAACCTTATCACAGAAAATACATTTGATCCTTTCAAACCAAATACCTTATCACATGAATCCCAAAGCATGTCGATTGTTACCAACTCAATGCGCATGATGTTCTTTCCTGACTTATGCCACTTTGATGTGCTATCCAGATCCCGTTTTGTGCAATTGGAAAGCTAGTTAAAATTTTTAAAGTCATTTCTCACTTGTTCTGACCAAACTGACTCATAAGAGGACTTGAAAAGCAAAAGGAGCAGAGTAAGGGGCAATGGAAAGAAAACTACAAAGTGGAAACTTATCAGATATGGATACTAACTCTAATGATCATGACACACATTTTTGGATTAATGGCCTAATCTGTGAAGAGTCTAATGTTCAACTCTGTTGTACCTCTCACCGTGAAACTAGGCTTCCATGCTCCGATTATTCTATCTGATTCATTGTCCTTGTTCGACTTGTCGTGCCCGAAGGGTTTTCACCATCAAGTCTCTCTCATTTTGTTTTTTCTCTCAACTCACCGTCGTTTTATGGTGCCTGTGCAGGTTTTTATCAATAAAACTCTCTCATTTTGCTCTTTTCTTTTTATTTCCTCTGATTCCGCATATGACAAGGCATTATCCATAGTAAAAATATCATATGCTCTTGGCATGTCTAGCTCGGCACTCTCAAAGATTATTTGGGAGGTCTTTATCGGACCATAATGTGGCTTTTGAATAGGGTTAGAAAGAAAGGATATCATAAAGGCTCAAAACAACTTGAATGAGTTCATCATCACAACTTTTGAAATCAGATCTTTTACAAAACTGCAACTTCTATCCCAGTTTTCTTGCGTGGTGGAATTTCAAATTTTATTTTAATGGGACCGAACCGTGAGGCTGCCTACGTATCCTTAAAAGGAATGAGGTCGAACGTAGTTCATGACAAAGGAATTGCTTTGTTTTTTGTACTTTTTTTTTCTTTTCTTCTTTTCTTCTTTTCTCTCCTTTTTCCCTTTTTTCTTTTCTTCTCTTTTCTTTTCTTTCTTTTGCTTTACTTACTTTTCTTTCTTTTTTTCAATTTCTTTTATCTTTTCCTCTTGTCTTTTTCCTCTTTTCTCTTTTTTATTTATCTTCTATATCCGTGTTTCTGAATTTTGCTATTGATTCCAAAAGAGGGGTATGAAACAAAACAAATAAGGCTCAAAAGGGGTAACAAAGGATAAAGTGTTTAGATAGCAGAAAGAGGGCCTCCCAATTTTTAAGAATACCAAGTGTAACACATGCAACCTAAAGATGAAGAATGAAGATCATGCCTTGCATTTTATTTGCAGCATCGGCGTAGGTATTACAGATATGCCTTCCACCTTTCTTTAGTTCCTTGTCAAGTACAGAGCTCTTCTTGGATGACTTCTTCTTCAAAATGGATGTGCTCTATCAGTTTGGAGAAAACACCCTTGGCTTTATGTTGTAACTTGAGATGCACTTGAATTGAAAGTTTCTTGCTTCAAATTGTCTGGGACACATTTTCTTGTAACAAATTCTTGTCGTCAACCATCTGCCCCAATTTCAACAATTCGGGATTTAAATGATCTCAAAATATCCAATTCTGTACTTATTTCCCTCAAATGTCCCTATCATCTTCAAACTTATTTCTTTGCTTCATGATTATACTAACTTTTAAGACCAGGCCTAGAATTATTTGTGCATGTCATCTCACTAGAGCCAGCATGAAAAGAACTATCAAAGGAGAAGAAAACTAAACAAAAAATGACTAAAAATAACAGAAAATAGAAAATTGCATTAGACAGACGGTGAAAGAGTTTGAACAACATAACTGGGGTTACAGTCATAACCCAAAAAGAGTTACTACGACTAAACAAACTAGGCAAAATAAAAGGATAGAAGGGTTTGAGTCACAAGACAATATCCAGATTACAACCCTGAGATAACCCGAACAATGGAAATGACAACAAAATAAACTACCAAGGCTCCTTTCGGCTACCCACGAAAGGAGCATCTTTCCAATCACCAAGCTCAACATCTTAGTCACTGAGTTTCGCATCAACAGTACTAGGACCTTCGCAAGTCTCCATCACATTGACTTTAGCAAATCGCGCTTGGGTCCCTTTTGCCAGCTCGTTCTTAAGATCAACCTCCGGAACCAAGACTGATAATGCTGAAAGATTTGCAGCAACTGGCCATCCGAGGATCACAGAAGAATTCTCATATTCCTTTTCAACATGAATCATACCCACCATATACGTCTCATTATGAACAGGCGATGGACTTTGGCTAGTGTCTACTACATCTGGATTTTGCACGATAATGTCACCTGCATCAATAAGCTTCTAAACTGCTCTTTTCAGATGCCAACACTTTTTTGTGCTGTGACCCGAGGCATTAGAGCAATATGTGCACCTTTGAGAATAATCAAAATTCTTTGGACTTGGGTTCGGCATTTTTATCTGAATCGCTTCAACATTTCCAATTGCCTCAACTTTTGGAACAAACTGGCATATGATTCTCCAATAGGAGTGAAAGTCTTTTATTTTTTCTGTTGCATTTTCATTTTGTACTCTGGCCTTGATTGAAACCTTTTGTGGGTAGGTGGTTGATATACTTGAGGAGGCGGGTAAGATATTTACGTAAATGGTACAGGCCATCGCGGGTCCTGTGGATGTGGAGCAAATGGTGGTGCATTATGGATAGAGTACTGGGAAAGTGAGGTATGAATTTGGGGATTTTGTGGAGAGAAGTAGCATTGGGGAAGATTATCTGGAGCACAGGGATATCCATGAGGTTGAAATTGAGGCAGAAAGCGTTGAGCAAGAATGCCCACTGATCTTGTTGTTGGCGGGGCTCAACAGCATCTTTTCTATTTCTCTTTCTTCTACCCAAACTTACTGAGATGTTCTGAACGTCTTTTGTAGTATCTTTCAATACAGAATAACTTATGATTTTGCCTGACTTGATTCCTTCCTCTACCACCTCTTCCATTTTTACTGCATCACTGAAAGGTTTACCCAAGGCCGGGATCAAATGACTGAAGTAGGTGGGCCCCTGGGCTTGTAGGAAAAGCTCAACAATTTCATCTTCACCAACAGGGGGCTGAACCGAGCAGCTTGTTCCCTCCATCTGAGCCCAAACTCCCTAAGACTTTCCTCGGGTTTCTTTTCCATCTTAGATAAGGAGGAGCAGTCTGGGATAATGTCTATATTGTACTGAAACTGTCGAACAAAATCCTGAGCCATGTCATCCCATGCATGCCACTTATTGACATCTTGACGAGTATACCATTGCAAGGCTTCCTCAGTCAAGCTCTCACTGAAATATGCCATCAACAAATCATCGTCCCTACCAACACTTCTCATTTCACTGCAGTAACCCCTCAGATGGGCTACTAGATCTCCACGCCTATCTACTAGTTAAACTTTGGTATTTTAGACCTCGAGGGCAGATGAACATCAGGGAACATACACAAGTCATTGTAGGACATGTTAATCTGATTTGCCATCCCTTTCAAGCTCTTTAAGGACTGATCTATACTTTTTAGCTTCCTGGATATCCCATGTCACCTTTCTTTTCTAGTGAACTTTTCATTTTCAACATGAGGCTCATTCTGAGAGCTCTGATTGCATGAATCAAGAAATTTATGGGCAGCCTATAAGGGGTAATATTGGGCATCATGAGTTTTGAGTGGGTGTTTATTGTTGTATCTAGCAAGGAAGATTGTTGAGCAGTTATGATCGTGTGGATAACGGATATGACAAGAGGGAAATTTTTGGGAGATGTAACTGGAGGAAGAGTGATGGAGCTACTAGGGTGGTTGGGAAAGCTGTGATAAGCGGGTGGATATGGAGAGTATGTGGGATCATCTGGCACTATGACCGGAGCTTAGGTAAGGGTATCATCTAAGAAGCTAGGTGGTAGCGGGGGTGGTGCCTTCCCAGTCATCCAAGCCTTATACATGTCCGCCATGTTTCTTCTTAACATCGTTACCTCTTCAACCAACCCCATTGCCCTGTTCAACCAATTGCTTTTGGGCACCAGTACCAACAAAATCAATTCCCTTGTCGTCTGCCATTGCCTTTCGACTTTATGTTGTAGAGAAGAGTTACCATTTTAAGAACGACAAACCAAGCACCCTTCTGCTATAATGAAAATAACAAAAGGAACAAAATGAAGTCGTCACGTTAGCGTTAGGGCATTTAACATATGATAATCTCACATTATGTGCAATGCAATTAATCACAATTATCGGTTCTAACATGACTTCGAGGGTATGAAGGTCATAGGCATCATCCCAATTTATTTATTTCAATCTTCTCTTTCTTTTGTTTTCTAGCACTTCTTGCATTGCTCATTTCCCTTCCTCTTTCTCCTTCTCACATCCCATAATTTCATCTCTTTTTTTCTTTATTTTTTTCTTTTTTTCCCTTTTTCTTTTAATAATAAAAAAATAATTCGATCAAACCCTATGTAGGTTGCCTACGTATCATGAAGTCGCATGAATCAGATCTTTGCGTAGTTCGAGAAGAACGGAAATAAAGTAAACAAACTAACGTTCTCATTTTCTTTTTCTTTTTCTTTATTTTTAATGACTACTCTGATGAGAAAAGGGAACTAAAAGAAGCAAATCCTTTTTTGAAATTTTTAGACTTAATATTCTATAACCTATTCTAAACACAAGTTGTGTCGACCCAAAGGGGTCATCACCTGTTTTTTCTCTTTTTTGCGCTTATGAGGACTTGAAAACCTCACTTTTAGTCACCTCAATTTGCGTGCGCAGTCCGGACGCATAGCCGGAAAGCTTAAATATGAAGTCTGTGTAAACATTGATGAATTTTGATATTAATATGATTAAAGTTGACTTTGGTCAACATTTTGGGTAAACGGACCCGGACTCATGATTTGACGGCCCCAGAGGATCTGTAGGAAAATATGGGACTTGGGCGTATGCTCGGAATTGAATTCCGAGGTCCCAAGCCCGAGAAATGATTTTTGTGTGAAATTGTTTTCTGAAATTAATTAAGGAAAATGGAAAGGAAATTTGATCAGAAGACTACGGTATAGGGCTCGTATTTTGGTTCTGACGCCTGGTACAAGTCTTATATGTGATTTAAGCGCTTTCTATAAAGTTTGGTTGAAAACGGACGTCATTTGACGTATTTCAGACTTAAAAATGGAAAATTTGTGTTTTATGAAAAGTTGGAAGAAATCATGCGATTTGAGGCTTGATTCTATGTAAATGGTGTTATTTTGACAATTTGATCGCCCGCATAAGTCCGTAGGATGTTTTTAAGATTGTGTGTATATTTGGTTTGGAGCCCCGAGGGCTCGGGTGAGTTTTGGATAGGCCACGGGGTGAAATTTTAGACTTAAGGAATTGCAAGTCTGTAGGTTTCGCATTTCCCAAACATTTTTCGCAATTACCAGGATTGTTCGCATTTCCCAAACTTTCTTCGCAATTCCCAGGTTCGCATTTCCTAAACATTTTTCGCAATTCCCAAGCCTGTTCGCATTTCCCAAACTTTCTTCGCAATTCCCAGGTTCGCAATTCCCAAGCCTGTTTTTTCGTAATTCCCAAGCCTGCTAGGATCGCAATTGCGAACCCATGTTCGCATTTCCCACATCTCAGACCTGCAATTTTTCATACTTAGACGAATTTTAATCCTCTTTTCTTCATTCTTTCAAAACCCAAACTCCATAGGCGATTTTCCAAGAAACTTATCTTCTCCAAATCATTTGTAAGTCAATTTTTACTCAACTTCTTCAATATTTAACATCATTAGACATGTTTTCATCTTAAAATCAAGGATCTCCATGAGTGAAAATGGGGATTTTGGGTAGAACTTAGGTTTTCTTAAAATTGGGGATTTTGACCTCCATTTGAGGTCCGATTTCAAAAAAAACATAGATATGAACTCGTAGGGGAATGGGTAACCGGGTTTGGTTCAAACCTCGGATTTTGACCACGTGGGCCCGGGGGCATTTTGGGAATTTTTGAGTAAAACTTTGGAAAATTCATTTTCAAGCATTCAAATTGATTCAATTAGCATTTGTTGATGCATTCAAATAATTTGTGACTAGATTCGAGCGGTTTGGTGGTGAATTCGAGGGGTAAAGCTATACTAGAGGCTTGAGTTGAGTTTGGAGCATTCGAGGTATGTGTTTAATCTAACTTTGGCTTGAGGGAATAGGATTAGAGTATTGGTTGCTAATTTCTAATTGTCGAGTACGGTGTATAGGTATGGTGACGAGTATCTATACACAGGTGTCTAGCATGACCATGAGTCTTTATTTGTGCTAATTCTAATGTTGTTGTGATTCTTCCTTTGTGGAATTGATGATTTCTATATAGTGTGAAGAGTATGAGAAAGAAATGTGATTATTCCCTTGCCGGGCGGTATTCGTATAGTGATTATCTCCCTTGCCGGGATGTGAAGGTTATTGTTGTTGTTCCCTTGCCGGGATTTAACTGTTTGCTTGTGTTTCCCTTGCCGGGACTTCTATTACTATTTTGTCTATACCCTCGCCCCCATTGGTTGTAATTATTGCTTGGGTGAGGAAGAGTGATAAAGCACGAAGGTTGATGCCGTGCACGATTTGTGTTGAGGATATGTTAATGCATGAAGGAACATTCTGTGCCATGTTTCGATTATTAATGCACGAAGGGACATTCCGTGCCATGTTTTGATTATTAATGCATGAAGGGACATTCCGTGCCATGTTTTGAATATTAATGCACGAAGGAACATTCCGTGCCATGTTTTCATTATTAATGCACGAAGGGACATTCCGTGCCATATTTCGATTATTAATGCACAAAGGAACATTCCGTGCCGTGTTTTGATTATTAATGCACGAAGGGACATTCCGTGCCATGTTTTGATTATTAATGCACGAAGGAACATTCCGTGCCATGTTTTGATTATTAATGCACGAAGGGACATTCCGTGCCATGTTTTGATTATTAATGTACAAAGGAACATTTTGTGCCATGTTTTGATTATTAATTCACAAAGGGAAATTCCGTGCCATGTTTTGATTATTAATGCACGAAGAGACATTCCGTGCCATGTTTTGATTGTTTTTCTACTCTCGTTAGCTCTATAGTTGTACCGTTTCATTCCTTAGTTATTGATTTTGTATTTTAAACTGTTACAGCCCCTATAGCATGCTCCCCTCCCTCTTGACTTGTTAAATTTCTATATTCTTTTCTATTGCATATGTATATATTTAAACTGCACATGTTTGATTGGTAGTCCATTCTAGCCTCATCACTACTTCGCCGGGGTTAGGCCAGGCACTTACCAGCACATGGGGTCGGTTATGTTGATGCTACACTTCTGTGCTCTTTTGCACATATTACGAAGCCGGAGCAGCTTTTGGACAATAGTAGTTGATTAGGAGCTGACTTCAGTCCAGAGATTTTGAGGTAGCCTTGCTGACGTCTGCATGGCCCGGAGTCTCTTCTATCTTTGTCATTCATTTGTTATCCTTGTACCGGAACAAACAGTATTGTGTTTTATTCAGACCTTGTGTTTAGCATTCTATAGATGTTCGTGAGTTAGTGACTCTAGTCTTTGGTAGAGGTTTTCCGCACTTGTTATCAGTTTATTTAGATTTAAAACTTCCGCTTTTATATTAAATGTCTCATTGCCTTAATATTGTCGATGTTTGCCTAAAAGGTTAATAAATAAGTTAGCCTGCCTAGCTCCTATTAGTAGGCACCATCACGACTCTTGAGGGTGGGAAATCTGGGTCGTGTCAAGTTGGTATCAGAGCACTAGGTTACATAGGTCTCACAACTCACGGAAAAACTCGGTAGAGTCTGAGGGATCGGTTTGGAGACGTCTGTATTTATCCCCTAGAGGCTACAGAGTTAGGAAAATTTCACTTTTGTTCTTTCTTATTATGCGATTCCGTTTCTCAAATACTGCTTGTCTTTCTACTCTGTTCTTTCGTAGATGGCGAGAACACGTGCTTCCTTTTCTACCGCGCAGCAGCTCCTATGAGGGGCATAGGGCTAGGCCGAGGCCATGCCAGAGGCTGAGGAAGGGGCAGATCTTAGCCCCGAGCAGCAGCCCTAGAGGTGGAGCCTCAGATTGGTTATGACGAGGAGATCCCAGCTCAAGCAGCTCCGGTGGGCCCAGCTCAGGTCCCAGAGGGCTTCATAGCCACCCCAGTTCTTCAGGATGCTTTGGTCATATTTGTAGGCTTTGTAGAGAGCATCATTCGAGCGGGTTTGCTTCCAGGAGTTCAGCCAGTGGTGGCAGGTCAGCCGGGTGCAGTGGCTCAGGCTGGGAGTGAGATCACTTTTCAGGAGGCAGCCAATGTGGGCCGTAGAGTTGAGAGGGTTCTGCCACAGAGAGGTGGTCATGGGTTGGGTAAGAGGCCCCGTCATGCAGGCAGATTCAGTGGTACCTCGTCTGGAGGTAGAGGTTCTTATGGTAGAGGCCATCCTCCTAGGCCCTTTCAATCAGATCTCCAGGTCATTCGTGGTACTTCAGGTGGTCATTCAGGTTGACAGGGTCAGCCTCAGTTTCCTCAGCTGCAGCGTTCGTGTAGATGTTATGAGTGTGGTAAGTATGGTCACATCAGGAGGGTTTGCCCGAGGTTGAGGGGTGCTCAACCGCAGCAAACGAGGTCTTGCCATACTTGTGGTGATCTGAGGCACATTGTCAGATATTGCCCTCTAGTTTATGGCAGCTCTCCTCATCAGATTTCTCGTGCTATGGTTTAGGCACTAGAGGCTCCACACCCTGCCCAGCTAGCTAGGGGTGGTTATAGAGGTGTTACAGGTGGAGGTAGAAGTCATAGAGGTGGAGTTCAGGCCGCCAGAGGTAGAGGCCAGCCAGCAGCCAGGCCAGAGGCTGAGTCTTCAGGTGCAGACATTACAGGTACTATTCTGATTTGTGATAGAGATGCCTCAGTGCTATTTGACCCTGGGTCTACGTATTCGTATGTGTCATCCTATTTTGCACCCTACCTGGCTATGCCTAGTGATACTTTGGGTATTCCTGTTTATGCATCTACACCGGTAGGTGATTCTACAGTGGTCGACCGAGTGCATCGTTCCTGTGTGGTAGTGTTTGAGGGTCTCGAAATTGAATCTCAGAACACTAGGAATCTAGAATGAACAGTTAACTTGCAATCAATCTAACATTTCTCAATGCAACAGTAGTTTTTTTTTGAGTTTTCTGTGTTGTTTTACCTTTTTTTGGTTTTTGAAGATTTGGAATTTGAAATTCAAATTTCACATTTGAAACTTAAAGAACACTTTTTGGGGGAAATTTTCAGATGTGTAAAACTTTTTGGGAATTTTTCAGAGCTTCCAAACTTGTTAAAGAAGGCAGGGTGTACTGCCTTTTATAGGCAGAAATGAGGGGAAAGTTTCCAGATTTCACTCACCCCTTTTCTCCCCTTTTTATTTTTAGTTTTTTATTCATTAGTCCTTCATTTTCTAACTTGTTTCTCAAGTTACTGCCCTAAGTTGTTGATATTTCAATTGGAGTCCCATTTTAAAAGATCCTAGAAGGTTCTAGCTTCACCTAAAGCCTTAGTCTTTACCTAGGAATGCCTATTACACCCTTTAATTATCCTGAGATTTACTAAACTAGTCTAACTAGACCCCCAACCTCTTTGACCCTAGTTAAAGTTAACTATAGTTAATCAAGGATTTAAGTTATGCAACCATATCCAAACAAACTAAATTGATTAGGAATTAACTAATAGCAGCAAATAAGAAATCAACAACCAAATTCAATACTGAAATAATGAAATGGAAATTAACGAAACAAAATATGTGTCAAAACGGATTCAAAACACAATTAAACTAATATCAGGGATCAACAAAATGGAATCAAACAAAATTAATACAAAAAACAAATCAAAGCATTATCGGAACCAAGTCAGTCGTGAATAAACACAAAAACTGGACTAGGAAAAAAATGGAAAATCATGATAAAGAATCCAACTAAAAATTTACTAGCTAAGAAAACACGAATCATGAATAAAAAAAAAAGAAAAACTAGGAACGGAAATACCTCAATTGTATCCAGTGGCCCATTTGAACAAATTCGGGCTATAATCGTCCCTAATTAGGTGTTTCCACGAGAAAACGCTTAATTAAGGGTTATTATAGCCCGGAAACCCTTTTATTCCCCAGTTGCATGCATTAGGGTTCTTGGCCGGACTTCGATTTAAAATTCGAGAAGGACCAGTGAGGTTTGGAGGGTACTAGTTGCGGATTAAGGAAAAGGAGAGTGTGGGGAGTGCATGGTGCTAATTTGGGGCCATTTGGTGGTGGCGTCGCCATGGGCGGCGAAGGCGGCGTCCACAAATTTAAATATTTAAAGGGCTGGGCTGACATTCGAAGGGTGATTTTTAGAGCGTTGGAAAGAGGAGAGGGAGAGGATTCGAGGGTGTAAATTTGGGATTTATCGAAGCATCGCCGCCGGCGGAGACGATTTCCGGCCGGCGGCGGACGGCGGAAGGCGATGATGATATTAGGGTTAGTATACGGGACTTCTGAGAGACGAAGAAGGGGTAGGGGTAGGGGTCCGACATTATTATATACAAATGTCCCTAGTTCCTGACCGTTGGATCAAAGATCCTCGACGGCCAGGATCTAACCTGACAAAAAAAATGACGTCGTTTTGATTTTGAAAAGGTGGTCCGGGTGGGTTGAAGTGGACTAGGTAGATTTGAGTGGATTTGGGGCTTTGGGCTCGAATTTATGTCCCAAAGAAGGGTGGCTTGATCCCCTTTTCTTCATTTCAATTTCTTTTTATTTGTTTTCTTTTTTTCTTTTCCTTTTTTATTTATTTAAATTTCGGATTTTATTAAGTGCAAAATTAGAAGTAGCCAAAACCTGACTTAATTCTAAAATGAGACTAATTAATTCTCAAAAATTAATTAAATCCTAGTTTAAAGAGAAAAATTAAACAAAAAGTGGAATTAAAGGGACAAAAATGTGAAAGGACTATTTTTGTAATTATTTTTTTTTTCTCTTATATTCCACGATATTTAATAAATCTAAAAATATAAAATTAAGTCCTACATGCGAGTATGCTATTTTGTAATTTTTATTTTTATGACAACTAAAAATGCACATAAAAATGCAAACAAAACACAAAATTACGCAATTAATTCCTAAAAATTCAAATATTAAAATAAAAAAATCTAATTTTAATGAATTCTATAAGAGTAATTTAAGCGTGGCAAAAATCACGTGCTCACAGCTGCCCCTCTTTGCTAGAAGACACGAAGGGTTTTCGGGCAAAGATAAATGAGCGTCATGAGGGATTTTTGCCTACTTGGCACTCCAGGAGAAGCATTTTAAAAACCGTCTGACCGAACCCTGCTTCAAAGGTTGCCTACATATCCTTGGCTAGAAAGGAATCAGGTCAGTGTAATTCTGAAAGGCCTGGTAGCTGGGACTACCAGGAGCTGTGATTTCACTGTTGTTGCTGCTGCTACTTCTTGCTGACCTCCTTATTACACCAAAAGGAAAATCAAAGCTAAGCTAGCTATGCCTATCAACTATGAGTTACAAGATTCCTATTTATAATTCTCTTGAAACTTGATCTTGAGTCTTAGCTGATTTGACTGTGGACTTCGATCAAAATCTTGATGCTCGCAAGTTATAGGTGTTTACTTCTTCATGCGGCATTAGGTCAAAACAGGATCAGCGGAGCTTGTGACTTCAATCAGATTTTGAACAATCTGCACCCTTGCTTGCTTCACATTTGAGTTCATTTCTTTTTGTTCTTTACTTATTTTCTTGATTCTGGATTGAGACTCATTCCATTGGTCATCTCGCACCTTGTGTCTTGAGGTCGACCTGCTTAAGATACCAAAACAAATAAACGAACGAAATTTTCTGCCCCAGTTTTCACTAGGAAAATTTCGTGAGTTAGTTGTGACACATATCTAAGCAGTCAAATCAGGATTGTGTACCCTTGTGGATGAATCCAGGTTATGCTGAAAAATGGCCACGTTATGCCGAAAAAAGAAAAAGGGTCCTCGGGTTATGCCGGGACGAAAAGAAAAAAGCTCCTTGGGTTATGCCAGGGAGATCCACGGGTTTTGCCGAGATTTGGGAAAGAAAAAAAAAGCCTCTTGGGTTATGCTAGGAGGATCCTCGGGTTATGCCGGGATTTGGGAAAGAAAAAAGCTCCCTGGGTTATGCCAGGGAGATCCTCGGGTTATGCCGGGATTTGGAAAGAAAAAGCCCCTTGGGTTATGCCAGGGGGATCCTCGGGTTATGCCCTGATTTGGGAAAGAAAAAATCTCCCTGGGTTATGCCAGGGAGATCCTCGAGTTATGCCGGGATTTTGGAAAGAAAAAGCCCCTTGGGTTATGCCAGGGGGATCCTCGGGTTATGCCGGGATTTGGAAAGAAAAGCTCCTTAGGTTATGCCAGGGAGATCCTCGGTTTTTTGCCGGGATTTGGAAAGAAAAAGCTCCTTGGGTTATGCTAGGGAGATCCTCGGTTTTTTGCGGGATTTGTAAAGAAAAAGCCCCATGGGTTATGCCAGGGGGATCATCGGGTTATGCCGAATTTGGAAAGGAAAAGCTCCTTGGGTTATGCCAGGGAGATCCTCGGTTTTTTGCCGGGATTTGGTAAGATAAAAGCCCCCTGGGTTATGCCAGGGAGATCCTCGATTTTTGGCGGGATGTGGAAAGAAAAAATCCCCCTGGGTTATTCCAGGGAGATCCTCGGTTTTTGCCCGGATGTTTGAGGAATGGGATCCTATGCTACCATGAGTTGTTTTTTTTTTGGGATTTTCAATTTCATTTCTTTTCTTCTTTCTTTTTCTTTGTTTTCCTTTTTATATGTTTTCCTTTTTTATTTAGCAAAACGCATGAAAGAATTTGGAGGGGAAACTTCCTTTTTGGTCGTTTTCCTGCTGCAAAGCTGTTTCAGCGCTTGCGCATTTTATTTCCTTTTGGATTGCACCTTCTTCTTGCGCGGTTGCTTTAATTGAAACCTATTTTAACTTTCAACAAAGAACAATTCATTAGTTTGAAATGGTGGTTGATTTTGTGGCCTTGATCATCCCAATTGCTTGATCCCGACCCCTTTTCCGTTGAGAACTTTGTTGCTTGTTGGCTTTGAGGGTGAATCTCTTTTCAAACTGACAGGACTCAACTTTTAAGATTTCATGATGACTCGCTCGTGTGGGCTCTGGACTTTTCACTTTGTTCTGCCCTTGGGACCTTTGCCTTTGACTTTCTTTCTTTTCAAACGTCTTTACTTTGGAAGCAATCAACCACCATGGTCAGTCGGGATTGGACTGACGCACCCACTGAGGCTGGGTATTTTCTTTGGCTTTTGCCAGGCGGAGCCCTGTGAAACCGGTCTTGCCACCTTTTCTTTGTAATATTCACGGAATCAGAGTTAAACCTAAAGGGATTCAAAAAAGAAGTATACAACAGGCAAGAGAAGCGTCCCTTTCGGGGGAAAAAAGGACATATCTAGGGTGTGCATGCTGGCTTCAAATGAACATGACATGCTTCTTGGACTGGATGCCCGACCCACACAAACTTTCCAGCTTCTCGTGAACCCATTGATCCGCATTTCAAAACCAGGGAACCTTTCCAGGACTCTTTTAGTGGTGAGATGTCTTCTTTTCGACCGACAGCGCCCTTTGCGGGTTTTCGCCAATCGACCTCTCTCATTTCTCTTCTCACCGTCGCCCGATAGTGCTCTTTACGAGTTTTCACTAAGCGGACTCTCTCATTTTCATTTTCTCTACTCACCATCGCCTTATGGTGCCCGAAGGTTTTCACCGATAAGACTCTCTCATTTTATTTCTCTCGATTCGAATTGAATCAGATTCCAACAATGACGTTTACCACTTCCCTGCCTTTGCCAATTGATCGGAAGGACTTGGACAAGGTTTTTGGGGTAAAAAGGATTTTGGGCAGAACTACAACTTTGGAACCATTTCGGCGGATTCATGGCCGATCCATTATATCATCTGCCCCAGTTTCAATTTTTGGGGGAATTGGGATTTTCGTTTTGGTGTGACTAAACCTCAGGGAGAGGCTGCCTACTTATCCTCTCGGAATCAAGTCAAACGTAGTTCAAGCAACTACGTTTTGTTTTATTTTTGTTTTGTTTTGTTTTTCGTTTTCTTTGTTTTTCTCCTTTTTTAAAATTTTTTATTTTTTTTTCTTTTTCTCTTTTTTTTCTTTTATTTTCTTTTCCTTTTTCTTTTCTTTTCTTTTTGTAACTTTCGGGTTCCAAAGAGGGTAGCCAAAGAAGCGTAACCGCCTCAAAGGGTTTACGAAGGATTGATAGTGTATGGGTAGCGGGAAAGAAAGCCTTCGTCATCTCAATTGCACAAAAGCAATCACCGTAGAGGCCTAGACATAGTACCTTTTTACTGCATCCACATTGACTGCTGTTTCAGGATCATTTTCTTCGATGTCTCCCAAATACAGTGGTCCTCTTGGCAATATTTTTCGGATTATGTATAGACCCTTCCAATTCGGAGCAAATTTTCTTTGACTTCCTGATGATGAGGGAGAATGCGTCTTAACACCAGTTGTCCCATTTGAAAATTCCTAGGACGCACCTTCTTGTTGTAAGCGCGGGCCATTCTTTGTTGGTACAACTGCCCGGATATGCCCTGAGTACAGCATACTCTTTTGTTGTAATGTATGGACCTTTCCAAACCGCGAACCAATTTCCTTCAATTGTTCCAATTCTTTGTTTTATTTCCTCAAGGTTACCTTCTTTGCATTTCGACTCTTGATTCATTATTTCGAAATCTAATAGCGTTTCGGGATCTAGGCATGAAGTCAGCAAGCATGTCATGTTAATTTAAAGACAAGAAACTACAGGAAACATCCGAGTTACACCTTGGGATAACTCGGGATGCAGAAAAGGTAGCAGGACAGGTCTACCTAGACTCCCGCCTGATCGGGAATGGCGTAGCCTTCCAGTTTCGAAGCTTAGCGCTTGGTCCCATGTATAACACCTCAGCGGTGCTAGTGCCCTCTCCCGGCTGGACCATGTGGTTTTTGTAGAGCAGTTTCCTCATTGCCCCACGTATTGCCTCAATTTCTTCAGCCGTGAAAATCTCATCATCTTCCTCTTTATTGTACTTAGGCTTGACTTCCTCAGCACTCACAGGCTTCTTAGGTGGGAAACGCCTTCTAGTGGCATTGTTTACCTCCTCTACATTTGAATATTTCTCAACAGGGGGGTTTTCTAACAGCTCTCCCAAGATCTTTTTACCCTTGTACGTAACCACCGTCTGATGATAATTCCATGGTACCGCAGCAGTGTTCATCATAGGCTTCTGTGGTACGCGTCCAGTAACCACTAGCTCACTCAGCTGAGGTGGTTTGATTGTCCCCGCACCACATAGGCCTGCTTGGGTCCATACATTTGTGTTCCTTTTTCAAATCAGCTTTGTTTTCTGGTTCTATCTCGATGATTTTGCTCTTCTTTTCCCCTTCCTCTTGCTTCAGGGTTGCCCTGGGCTTCCTTTCTGCATCGGCAATAGCAATTATAGCTTTCAAGGCTGGATCAAATTCCTTGTCTTCCCAAATCATCCAAATTACCAGCCCGTTGTTGTGAGCGGGCAACGGATTGTTGGTCACATTCGGGGTTTCTTCCTCTCTCAACAATATTTTTCCTTGTTCGATCAAATCTTCCACAGATTTCTTCAATGTCCAACAGTTATCAGTATTATGCCCCTTAGCTCCTGAGTGATAAGCACATCGGACGCCCCGCTGATAGGATGGTGATTCTGGGTTTTACCGGTTTTGGGGTATGGGTTGTAGCAAATTCATCTGGACAAGCTTCGGGAACAAACTGGAGTAGGGTTCACCAATCAGTGTGAAGTTTGGTCGTCTGGGTGGTTCCCAAGGACAGAAGTTATTTTGTGGTGGTCGGGGATTATAGTGGTTCTTGTGAGGAGGCTGGTTTCTTTGAAATGGAGGTTGATTTCTGTTGGCTTGTGGCTGCGGTCGGCCGAAAGGTTGAGCATTCATGACCGCCTAAGGTAGGGGAGCATAAGTTATCTCAGTATGAGGATAGTAGTGTTGAGGGGTTCTTTCAGAGAACATAGGTCCCGGAGCCCGATATCTTCGTGCCCCTGATGCTGTTATAACTGTTTCTTCTTTCTTTTTTCCTTTGGCCATTCCTCCAGACCCGCCTTGGATGGCTTGGGAGGTTGCTCTGATGGCTGAATGGCTCAAGATTCTGCCCGTTTTCAGACCATTTTCTACCATTTCCCCGATTTTAATTATCTCTGCAAAAGGCTTGCCCATGGCCGACATCATATTCTGAAAGTAATCTGCTTCCTAGGCCTGAAGGAAAACAGTGACCATCTCTACCTCATCCATCGGAGGCTTCACTCTTGATGCTTGTTCGCGCCATTTAATAGCGTATTCTCAGAAGCTTTCGGAGGGCTTCTTCTTCAAATTTGCTAAAGAGTTCCTTTCTGGCACGATATCGATGTTGTATTGAAATTCCCTCACAAAGTCTCTAGCAAGATCTTCCCAAATGTGCCAACGTGAGACGTCTTGGTCCATATACCATTCTGAGGCAATGCCGATTAAGCTCTCTCTGAAATATGCCATCAACAATTCTTCCTTTCCACCGGCCCCCTGTAGCTGATTGCAATACTTCTTCAAGTGAGCAATGGGGTCGTCGTGCCCGTCATACTTTTCAAATTTTGGTGTTTTAAACCCTGACGGCAAGTGTACATGCGGGAACATGCACAGGTCTGTATAGGAGACACTCTTTTGCCCACTCAAGTCTTGCATATTTTTTAAGCTCTGCTCGAGGCTTCTCATTCTCTTCCCCATCTCATCTTGTTCTGGGGCTTTGAGGGTTTTGTCTTGCTATGGTGTAAGCTCATAGGGTGGTGGCTGAGAATAAGTATATTGAGGATACTGAGGAGGGTCAGCCTGAAAGACAGGGTTTTGGAAGGTGAAAACCGAAGGATCAAAAGCATGTTTTGGTAGTGATGGTTGTATTGTAGCGGAGCATGGTGGAGCCGTGAAAATGTTGGGAGCTGTTCCTGATGGGAACGCCTGGGGGCGGACCTCAGAAGGTGTTCCTATGAAGTGGGCAGTCATAGTAGGTTGCCCCAACGGAGTATTTGAGTGGCTAATGGGGTCGTTGGAAGTACCCCCAGATCTAGGAAATAGTTCAGAAACCCAGGGATGGCGCTTGGGGGTTCCTTTCCATTGTTCCAGGCGTCCAACATTTCCATGAGTCAAAGACGCAGTATCCGATTCTCTTCGGTTGTGACAGACTCAGATACTGAGACCCCGAGATGGGGCTATCTTAAGATATAGGAATTGCGGGCAGAGCCATTTCTGTAGACATTTCCACACTGCCTCTCGATCTAGTAAAGTATTGATGTGATGCCAGCGTACCACAACCAACCACCGTTTCTAAAAGCTAAGCTGGAATGGACAGCAACAACGGTTAGTTTGAAACAAATAACAAATAGGTAACCGCACATTGGAGTGTGATGCACCTATACAGTTAAATGAATATCTACATGTTTGCTACAGTTGCATGCGTCATCCCGACCTTTCTTTTATTTTTCCTTGTTTTTCTTTCTCATTTTGTTTCTCTCTCATCACTTTTTTTTCCTCTATTTTTCTTATTTTCTGCTTTTCCTTTTCTTTTGCCATGGTTTTTCTCTTGATTCTTTATTTTCCTCTTTTGTGTTTCTTTTCCTTTCTTGTTTTTCTTTTTATTCGCTTCCCTCGTATTTCTTTTTTCTCTCTTTTTTTCTTAGGGTTATGGTCGAATCTTATGGAGATTGTCTACGTATCATGACCCTGCATGAATCAGACCAAGCGTAGTTCTTACAAATAAATGCAAAAATAAGGTGAATAAGCTAACTCTTTAATTTTTTTGAATTTTGAAAGAAATGCTTTAGGGGAAATATTTTTTATTTTGATTTTTGATTTCAATTTTCTTTTTATTTTTTGAAAGAAAGACTTCTAAAAAATCTTTTTCTTTTATTGGAACTTTGAGAATTTTAGGAGTAAAGAAATATTTTTGTTTTCATTTATTTTCTCTTTTTCTAGCACGAAGGAAAAATATATTTTGGATTTTGAATGTTGCCTCTTAATTTTTGGAAGGACTTTTACGAAAATATTTTGGGATTTTGAGCAGAAATATTTTTTGGACTCAACTTTTCAAAATTTGTGTTTTTTTTAATTATATTTTTATTATTTTTTTATTTATAAAAGAAAGATATCTAAGGAGTATTTTAATGATTTATTTTGACCTAAAAGGAAAAAGTGGCTATTTTTCAAAAAAATTATTTAAGCAAACAGATGCTCGGTTTTGCAGATACAGCCTTTCAGCACTTTCGGGAGGGAGATTTTAAGGTTGTGCCTGCCAACCATTTAAAATGACTCAGGGTGGCTGTTCTTGCAAAAAACAGCCTTCCGGCGCCCTTTTGGGGACATTCGGCTTATTTTAACAAGAATGACATCACCCGACTTATTTATGACGAAATTAAAATTTTGAAATTTTTTGGCTGTCTTTTGCAAAAGGGAGGTTGGACCAGATGAGAGTTGCCTACGTATCTCACATCCGGTGAGAATCAAACCAGTGTAGTTCAGGCAGATTTGCCAAAATCAAAACTATTTTGAACAACAATTTTTTTTCAAATATTTTTCTCTTTT
>MU763382.1:26538-69864 GCA_026770625.1 Nicotiana glauca | reverse complement strand
CCCCTGTGTTGAGTCCCCTAAGTCAAATGCACATGATGCAAACAAACGTCCTACTAGGGATCCGGCATGAGTTTTTGTTCTTCTAGGTTTAAACCCTAGATTTATTGGTCTAGACCTGGCTTACACGAGCGGACAACTCGAGCCAAGGGGGGAGGCAGCGTACCGGGGATACAGAAGCTCCGTCGGCTTAGCAACTTATCCAACCTCGTTCTAAATTGGGAAAGACTCTAAACAGAAGAGAAGCTACACGAAGTGCACCCTTCTCCATGATGTAGAAGACCCAGAGAGAGGAAGGGATTCGCGGCAGTTTATATATAAAATTCAACAAATATCAAAGCGGTAAAATATTTAGCACGCTTAGCATGGAACATATAGAAAAATCAGATAAAGCCAAATATAACAATTATACTAAGCTTGAATTCTTGAACCCTGAATCAAAATTATGGGCTCGTATCCCCAGCAGAGTCGCCAGAGCTGTCACACCTCCTTTTTTACACACCTACCCCGAAGGATAATGTATAAGGGAGGTTTTCCATTTAAAGTGACATTATTCGAAATGCGATTATTTATTTATTCTTAGAGTCACCACTTGGGATAAGATGGGCTTTTGGTGTCCCAAGTCACCGGTTTTAACTTGAATCCCAAATCGAGGAAAATTTCGACTTCCCAATTGGAGTCTGTGAACCAGAAATTCTGAATAAAGAATTTTGTTGACCCGAGGGGAGGTGTTAGGTACCCCCGGATCCCGTGGTTCTAGCACGGTCGCTTAAATTATTATAATTGGCTAAAATCTTTTTTATATGTTCCAACCTACAGTGCAATTTTAGGAGTATTTACCACTTTTAGTTAATTTTAGGAAAGTGAACGTCGTTTAAGAACGTATTTTTGGATTACATCACATGAAATGCACCCGTATCCTCGACACATTTTTATTCAACATTTTGGGATTTGGATTTGGGTTGCATGAAATGTACACCCGTATTTAAGAGGGTAAAATTATTAAAAGCGCACCGAAAGCGACTAACGGGTTATTATCTTTGCGGAGGGCCATGAAATTCGCTAGACGGCACGCTCCAAATTCTAACTATTTTTTAATAGGAACATTTAAAGAGGGCCCCGCAAGTTTTGTATTTTTGTTTGGCGAGGCTCATCTCATTTATTATTTAAAGGCCAACCTAAAGCAAACTATGGTTTTCTATTTAATTTTTCTCTGAACAGGCCTAGTTAATTGGCATTACAAAATTCGGGCCTCAAATTCAAGTCCGAATTCAAACAAAAGGATAAAACCTTTTAATTCGAACTCGCTACCTAACTCGAGGGCCCAAATTCGTAGTTCAATTTTATCTCATTACCACCTCCCACTACATAAAGCAATAAAATGAGCTTCAGGTATGATTTCAGTCTTCACATTAATGGGCTTGAAGCAGTACCACTGGGGCACCATCTGACATATCAGCAACATCTATTTTTACGTGGAATGAATGAACTACAAATCAATACGACAGAGGTAAGGAACAACAATTAAAATAGAGTGATCATTAGTTAAACTGGACTGTTAAGTTTGCTCGGAACTAGTGTATAAGTGTGGATTTACTGGTTTCAAAACTAATCATGCCTATTCGGTTACATACTGAAATTCCATATGCTCAATTGGCCATTAAAACTAACTACAACATTGAGTTTTACTAATGTCTAGTATACATGCTGGTTACAGATATTGATAAGGCCAAAATTTGCATTTGGAGCTTTGGTGAACCATAGATTCATTATTTGAATCATGGCCATTGGAACGGATTCATGCTTACAATTAATTCAAAAAATGTTTAAAATAGTCTCGAAAACGGTCCAGAATCACAAAATTGTTTCTGGTGATTAACTACAAATGATTCGAAAACAGTCCATGACTCAAATGTCTGATGATTAACTACAAGTGCAGGTCTAGAATTAGTTTAATTCTATTGCTAAGGCTACTGATTGAACTAATCACAAAATAAAATTATAAGGCTATTGAATGACCAAGAGTTCAACAATACAACAGTCCATTATCAGTCCAAAACAGTCTTAATTATACAGTTCACTATCTAAGCTAATATAAATCGAAGCTAAGCTATATTAAGCAAATTCACATGAACTAGTACCTATTTTAACTACAAATACAGGAGAAGCTAAATGAACACAGAGATGGAGGCCAAGGCATGAATACTTTTCATTTCATCTTTCAAGTCAAAGCTAATGCGAGTGTGTACGTGGAATATAATGAAATAGAAAAGAGGAAGATAACCAGCAACAGTAGATAGCAGATAACAGCAAAAACTCGGAACCAACACAGCCTCAAAATTCCAGAAGTGAAGGAAGAAGAAGCAGCACCAGCAAAATGATCAAAATAGCCTAAATAGAACCCAGCAAACTCCAAATCACACCCAGAACTACTTTTGCCAGTAGCCCAAAAATATCTCGAAATTGAATCTCAGAACACTAGGAATCTAGAATGAACAGTTAACTTGCAATCAATCTAACATTTCTCAATGCAATAGTAGTTTTTTTTTTAGTTTTCTGTGGTGTTTTACCTTTTTTGGTTTTTGAAGATTTGGAATTTAAAATTCAAATTTTAGATTTGAAACTTAAAGAACACTTTTTGAGGGAAATTTTCAGATGTGTAAAACTTTTTGGGAATTTTTCAGAGCTTCCAAACTTGTTAAAGAAGGCAGGAGTACTGCCTTTTATAGGCAGAAATGAGGGGGAAGTTTCCAGATTTCACTCACCCCTTTTTCCCCCTTTTTATTTTCAGTTTTTTATTCATTAGTACTTCATTTTCTAACTGGTTTCTCAAGTTACTGCCTTAAGTTGTTGATATTTCAATTGGAGTCCCATTTTAGAAGATCCTAGAAGGTTCTAGCTTCACCTAGAGCCTTAGTCTTTACCTAGGAATGCATATTCTACCCTTCAATTACCCTGAGATTTACAAAACTAGTCTAACTAGAACCCCAACCTCTTTGACCCTAGTTAAAGTTAACTATAGTTAATCAAGTATTTGAGTTATGCAACTATATCCAAACAAACTAAATTGATTAGGAATTAACTAATAGCAGCAAATAAGAAATCAACAACCAAATTCAATACTGAAATAATGAAATGGAAATTAACGAAACAAAACATGTGTCAAAACGGATTCAAAACACAATTAATCTAGTATCAAGGATCAACAAAACGGAATCAAACAAAATTAATACAAAAAACAAATCAAAGCAACCAAGTCAGTCGTGAATAAACACAATAACTGGACTACGAAAAAAATGGAAAATCATGATAAAGAATCCAACTAAAAATTTACTAGCTAAGAAAACACGAATCATGAATTAAAAAAAAAAAAAGAAAAACTAGGAATGAAAATACCTCAATTGAATCCAGTGGCCCATTTGAACAAACTCGAGCTATAATCGTCCCTAATTAGGTGTTTCCACGAGAAAACGCTTAATTAAGGGCTATTATAGCCCAGAAACCCTTTTATTCCCCAGTTGCATGCATTAGGGTTCTTGGCTAGACTTCGATTTAAAATTCGAGAAGGACTAGTGAGGTTTGGAGGGTACTAGTTGCGGATTTAGGAAAAGGAGAGTGAGAGGAGTGCATGGTGTTAATTTGGGGCCATTTGGTGGTGGCGCCGCCGTGGGCGGCTCCAAAAATTTGAATATTCGAAAGGCTGGGCTAACATTCGAAATGTGATGTTTAGAGCATTGGAAAGAGGACAGGGAGAGGATTCGAGGGTGTAAATTTGGGATTCATCGGAGCATCGCCACCGGCAGAGATGATTTTTCGGCCGGCGGCGGACGGCGGAAGGCAGTGGTGATATTAGGGTTAGTATACGGGACTTCTGAGAGACGGAGAAGGGGTAGGGGGTAGGGGTCCGACATTATTATATACAAATGTCCCTAATTCCTGACTGTTGGATCAAAGATCCTCGACGGCCAGGATCTTACATGACAAAAAAACGACGTCGTTTTAATTTTAAAAAAGTGGACCGGGTGGGTTGAAGTGGACTGGGTCGATTTGAGCGGATTTGGGGCTTTGGGCTCGAATTTATGGCCCAAAGAAGGGTGGCTTGATCCCCTTTTCTTCATTTCAATTTCTTTTTATTTGTTTTCTTCTTTTCTTTTCCTTTTTTATTTATCTAAATTTCGGATTTTATTAAGTGCAAAATTAAAAGTAGTCAAAACCTGACTTAATTCTAAAATGAGACTAATTTATTCTCAAAATTAATTAAATCCTAGTTTAAAGAGAAAAATTAAACAAAAAGTAGAATAAAAGGGACAAAAATGTGAAATGACTATTTTTGTTATTATTTTTTCTCTCTTATATTTCATTATATTTAATAAATCTAAAAATCTAAAATTAAGTCCTACATGCGAGTATGCTATTTTATAATTTTTATTTTTATGACTACTAAAAATGCACATAAAAATGCAAACAAAACACAAAATTATGCAATTAATTCCTAAAAATTCAAATATTAAAAGAAAAAATCGAATTTTAATGAATTCTATAGGAGTAATTTAAGCATGACAAAAATGACGTGTTCACACATATTACAGTTCGACCTCGCTCGAAATAAGACTCATGCTAAGTGCCTTCGCCATCGACATATTACGGTTCGACCTCGCTCGAACTGGGACTCAGGCTAAGTGCCTTCGCCATCAATATATTACAGTTTGACCTCGCTCGAACTGGGACTCAGGCTAAGTGCCTTCGCCATTGACATATTACTGTTTGACCTCGCTCGAACTGGGACTCAGGCTAAGTGCCTTCTCCATCACCATATTACAGTTCGACCTCGCTCGAACTAGGATTCATACTAAGTTCCTTCGCCATCGACATATTATAGTTCGACCTCGCTCGAACTGGAACTCGGGCTAAGTTCCTTCACCATCGACATATTACAGTTCGACCTCGCTCGAACTGGAACTCAGGCTAAGTGCCTTTACCATCGACATATTTCAGTTCGACCTCGCTCGAACTGGAACTCAGGCTAAGTGACTTCACCATCGACATATTTCAGTCCGACCTCGCTCGAACTGGGACTCAGGCTAAGTGCCTTCGCCATTGCCATATTACAGTTCGACATCGCTCGAACTGGGACTCAGGCTAAGTGCCTTTGCCATTGACATATTACAGTTCGACCTCGCTCGAACTAGGATTCATACTAAGTTCCTTCTCCATCATAACATCATGGGTCGATCTCTACCAAACTAAGGCTCAGGCCGAGCTCCTTCGCCAGCAAGACACAACGGTTCGACCTCGCTCGAACTAAAACGGGTGGCACCCTACGCAACCAAGTCACAAGCCGATAGAGAACTGAAACACAAGGCAAATAACAAGAAAGAATGTTTTATTCATAAAGTCGGAGATGCAGGCTATTACCACTTACATCTGGCCTTGGCCAGTCAACCAAAGAAAAAGAGGGGAAGGGAGGGAAAAAAAGCAACAGCAAGAAATAGACAAACCAACGAACGAAGGAAAAATAAAACAAAGTAAAAAAAAAATTTCACTCGGCGTCAACACCGCCGTCACCACCTCCACGAGATCCCTCGTCACCGCCATAGGCTTTAGGCATAGCCACATCATACCCACACCTAGACCGAGCCTCACGAGCTTTCTGGTATGTATCCTCATAAGCCACCTCAGATACGGTGCCCGCCTCCAATAAGTTCTTGAAAATATCATGCTGAGCCTCGATGTAAACCCAGAGTTCATGAGCCTCATAGGAAATAGCAGTGTGGGATGGCCCGACCAGAGCCCTCAAATGCCGATTTTCCTCCTCCAAGGCCGCTACCCGATCCGATAAATCTTGGGCCTCCTGATCTATCTTACCAATTCTCTCCTCGAGCCTCGCCTCCTTAAGAGCGGCAGTAGTCCTCTCCTTCTCCCGCTCAGACTCGTGGACACGAACCACCGCCGCAAAGGCTGCCGCCGTCGCCAAAGCATCCCTCTCCCCGGTCTCCAAATCGGAGACCTTAACCTCCAGTGCACCCAGCTTTGCCCTCCACTCAGCGTCCACCTCCACAGCCCTGACTTGGCTCTGCTCCATCTCCAACTGAAGGGCTCACAACTTACCCTGCAGATGTTCACATTCTGTGGCGACCCCTCTTCCCACCTCGAGCTCCTCGTCTTTAAGGTGTACTTGCTCCTCGAGCTCACTCCTGCTGCAAAGCACTTCAACCAATTCACAATCTTTCCTCTCCAACTTCTCCCCCAACGCCCGATTGCGGGAATCGTTTCTCAAACGCCCATGCAATTCGTGACAACTGTCACGATAACAACGGTATTTGCCCAATATCTGTAAAAAGATCCTCGACCGAACATTGGCCCTACGAATATTCTCAATCTCCAGCATGTACGTCTTCCAAACAAGAAAAACGGTCAAGCCTGTATCCGCTCCATAACAAAAAAATATATAAATTAAGTTCCAGTATAACATACCTGCAAGCCCATCACGGCCACCTCGTCCATCACCTCGACGTCCGTAACATTCCTCAGGGACTCATTCTCAGCCTCAGAGCACAACAGGCTGAACTGTGGCACCAAACTGCTCCCCTGAGTCAACAAATTCATATCAGTAGAGACCTCGACAATGCGGGTCGATCCCTCTACATTGACCACAGTGTGGGTGATTCCCTCCTCGAACATCCGAATGTCGTCAGGGTCTAAGTCAGACTCAGACTCATAGTCGTCAACCATTACATTCTTCCCCCTCTCTACCGCCAAAGGTGTGGCATGACCTGCCAAAGATGGAAGTGGTGCATTCAAGGTCGTGGTAGCGGCATTGAGAGGCCGACCCTCCGCTTCAACAGATTGTTCTGTAGCATCCGTAATAGCGACGGAGTGCTCCTGACCCCGACCAGTGGGGACAACCCCGACCATCCATTCTCCCGCTACGGTGGATGATGCAATAATGCCTTCCTCCAGGTTCGCCGGGGGAGAATCCAAGTTAATCACTGTCGAGGGAGCCATCTCAAAACCTGCTCTTCACCTCTTCGACGCCCCTTCCTCTTCCCCGGTCGACAATGAGTTAGCTCGAGGACGGGCAGTGTTGTTCTCCCCCTCGTCCCGAGGCGCGACCCTGGTAGGAGTAGTTATGACCACCGATTCCACCGACACCTCTCTAGACGGAGGGCGAACCGTAGGTACCGCGCTAATGCGAGCGGATATGGCTGGTCGACGGAACGCTAATTGTGGGGCCCTGACTCGGTGAACCCTCCCTGACCATAGCAAATAAGGCTCGGAAAGTAAGTTCGATGCAAAAGAACAATCACAGAAGTTAAGGAAGTTATCGCACCTATGAGGGGCCTGCGCCCAAATCTCAAATAGAACGTTGCCCACATACGAATGCCTACTGTATGGGGAAGGATGGCCTCGACCCATTCGCGAATCCCCTCTAGGGGAGGTGGCGGCGCATTGTCGGCTGCAAAACAACGAAAGAAGGTCAGAGTACGCAACACCTGATGTAGAGAGGGAAACCAAAATAGATTATGATAGCCAAAGGCAGAGACTTATGGGCAAAGTTCCACACTGCAGGAAACCCGGACGGTTCTGCCACGAGATCCTCGGTCCGCACATAGAAGAAATTATCGAAGAAACGACGGTTGGTCCTATCATCCATCTTAACCACTAAACCCCTCGACCCGCGAGGGCGCGCGTGAATCATAGTACCACGAATCCTTTGAGGAGAAAATAGAGTGAGCACGTGTCTCAGAGTGACCTCACGACCGGCCAACTCTGCGTATTTGATGAACATGAGAAAAAATTTGTATAAATAAGGGGAGATTTGAGCAGGGCACACCTCATAGTAGCGACAGAAATCAACGACCAACATTGAAAGCGGAAGTATGTACCCTACAAGAAAGAGATAGGCATAGAATGAACAAAACCCAGGGCGTTCTATCTGAATCCCTTCGTCCTGGGAGGCTGGTACCATCTCGATATAACTAGGGATGCCCCATCGCCCCCTCAGCTCGTTTATCCCGATCTCCCCCATGAGTGGTCTGATGTCTACCTGCTACACGCCCCCATCAGCGCTGAAGTCTTCCACTGCTCTCCCAGGGCGGAACAGTATCTCTTCCACCGATGGAACCTCTTCGCTCTCCATCGGGTCAGAATTCTCTTCCACCGGAGCGTGATCCTCAACCGCCGGCAAGGAAACCTGAAGATTATCTCTAGAAGAAGCACTCGTCATCGGTAATCCAGAAAGGAAGGAGGAAGCAATGTTGGAAGGATAGAAGGGATGAAGGAATGCTGCGTAAAGAAAAATAAAGGGAAGGCTCAGATCAACTCGAAGGGAGATATCTTGAAAATCTCTGAAAAGACAAGCGAAAAATTGTGAGCAAATGTGGAGCTCCCCAATTTATTGGACACAAGTTCTGAGCGCAAAAACCAACAGTCACCATTACGGTCTGACTAGGTGCAAAACAATTCGGTTTCATGGCAACGTGTCATTATGACTGATTGCATGAAATGACGCTTTGTTTATCAACCGAAGTGGCGGCTTCGATATCGTCGTAACAGGTACAAGGGTATTAGAGAGATTCCCCTCCCCTAGGCCGTTCTAAGGACTCATGATACACTTAAGGGGTAGTGTATATCGGAATCAGTATGATGGCATTGCGAACATGATCCGCCCGTCAATGTCGGCAGGGTACGACCTCGACGGACAGAGGGACTAACTGTATTGGTCAAATCTGACCGCTCAGTCACGATGGCCACGACCACGTCCCAATTGTTCTATATGAGTGACTAAAGGACCCGACCTCGTCCGATTGATATTAGATAGGGAATAAGCGTCACGTCCAGTATCCCTCCAAGAGGGGAAACCGTCCCCCCGATCCGACCGAGCCGAGCTGCGACAAATGAAATATCCTCAGCTATAAATAGAATGCGAATCTCAAATGAAATAGGGAGAGGAAAAAAGGGGACCAGAACTGGCAACCCATGACCTCAGAAAGCATGAGAGACAAGAGAGCTCCATTAAAAGGGAAAGAAGCTTAAGGTAAGAGGAAAAAAGTTCTGAGACCTTCAACCCTGCCTGGGAGAAAGAATTGAATTGTAATTTCCCGAACCTCCTCATGGGGAGACGGGACAAAGTTCAAAGATCAATAAAAGTTTTCCGCCAATATTATCCCTGTTTGATCTTCTATTTTTTGTTCTATTTTTCGATCCGGTATTAATTATAATTGATTATGATTTACTTTTTCAACTATATTGATTGATTTGCTCGAAAAGTATTGTTCAACTTTTGAGTCAAACAAAAAGGAAGACGTAACTTTCGTGACAAAAGAATAGGTGAAAATAGTTATCAGAGTTGGGGAGGTCTTTTGCACGAATAGGATTGATCATTCTACTATGCACAATGGACTTGTCGACTTTCTTCTCTTTTTCTTCAAATCCACAAGTGTTAAAATAACATGCATTCAACTGAAAGGAAGAAAATGGATATGTATTCTTAATGTAATTAATGCAAACATGAGAAATCCTAGAAATTGGGTTCCACTTCCTTCGATAGTAACCGAAAAATCCCCCAAATTTTTTTAAATCATTTTTCTATTATTTTGTTTGTATATCCAAACATATAATATAATAATAATTATATTATTTGTATATTAGTATCACAGTAACATAATAATAATGTGTATATTACAAAATAGGGAAACTATCAAGCTATATCTATTTATAAGTAGCTCATTACAAAAATTGGCAAATTCATAAAATATTACTAATATTAGCCAATTAGCTATTTGTAATAAAAAAGTCAAATTTTTGCTTTTTTTTTGAGTGAGTGTTATTAGAATAGATTTGGTACATATTAAGGAGCTTGAATCTCAGTTTTGGGATGATTTGCTGAAGTTTTGAGATGGTTTGAATTGAAAATTCGAAGTACAAACTGAACATGAAAAAAAAATGATATGTGTATCACACTTTGTATCATTTGTATATCACATATGTATCATATCTGTATCAGTTGTGTATCACATATATATCCATGTATACATGTATGTGAGATACGCTCGTGATACATGTGTCGCAGAAGAATTTTTTAAACTCGATTTAATTACAAATTTTAATACAAAACCAGTCCAAATCACCTCCAATCTTCCTCAAATTTTGTACATCGACTTATCTATATGTTTTCATTGAATTTCAACTATACCCATTGAAAAAATTTATTTTTTGCTTAGATTTTTCGAATATGGTATATTTGTTTTGTATTTCATCACATTATTTGCTACCTCATTCATGAAATTTCCTTTCCGTCTTGCATCTAATGTTGCCAATCATGCTTAAAAATAAGGAAGGAGATTTTTGCATGTGATTCTTTAAGAGAAAGAACCTTATTTATTTAGTTTTTTAATTTTTATATGTGTTTGGCTAGTTTTTGTAAGTCTATAACTAATGGCTAGAAGTTGGTAAGTTGAGACTTATTTGGGACATTTGTGTAAGTTTCCCAAGAAAATATATGAAAATTTTCTTTTTCTTTTTTGTAGTGTATATCACTTTTCATATTAAAACCCCGAGTTTCAAGATGACTCCACCTGTATATCCCCCATTGTATTTATATATCACCATGCATACTAGTGTTATCTTATGTATATCATATATATTTTTGTGTTATATATACGATATACAATTTGATATACACAGACGTTCATAAAAATTTGTGCGTGATATACATTGATGTACACGATATACAACATGATACACACATGTTGTAGTTGCATTTTTAGGTCTATTTTTTTACTTGAAACAAGTCTAACTCACTTCTAATCTTGCACAAATATTGTATATAGCCTCTTCTTGATGTATTCAACCAATTTCAACCACACTAACTCGTTCAATCCACACACACAAAAAAGCGAAGAAAAAGAAAGTTGATCTCTTTTTTTCCTTTCTATTTTGTCTTAATTTTTGCTTCTGATTTTCTTTGATGTGAGAGTAACATGGCTACCTTAGCTTTTTATCCCACTAATTTTTGTAATTTGCAATAATTTTCACTAACTATGAGAGAGAAAGAGGAAAGATAGAATAAGAAATATAGGGAAAAAAAGGAGAGGAAAACAAAAAAGATAGGTAGAGAGGGGGTTATGGGGAGAGAAAATAAATAGAAAGTAGGTTTTTCGGGATTTGGCTATACAATGCCAATTTTTTCGGGGCTGCCTTTGCCAATATTATATAAGGCCAAAAATTTATCAATTCCTTTTGTAGACAATAAATTTGCGTCAAGAAAATAATCTAGACTGAAAAGTATTACAACAATCGTAGTATTTGATTTCAAATAATATGAGTGTACAATCTCTACGAATCCTCTGATTCTTCTTTAACAGTAAATTAATTCAAGGGTCCTTCAGCTTGATCTTGAATATATATTTGTTGCCACGGACGGTGACCTTGAATTCAACTAGCACGAACTTTGATTTGAACTCGTACTCCTTGAATCTTGATTTGTTCTTCGTTCTTGAGCTTGAACGTGATTTCTTGAACTTGAACTTGATTGCTTGAAGCTTGAAACTTGTAGAGAAATTTGCGGCGTTTGATCCACGAGCTCTCTCTTGCTTCTTGTTATAACTTCTAGTATCTTTTCTGAGTTATGAAGACCCTTATTTATGATTGTGAAAGGGAAGATTTGTGATGAGAACAAACTCTTCCTGACCAATCAGATTGAAGCGTAACAAGACCCAATTTGATTGGCCTGAACATGTCACTTGCACACGCGGCAACCTCATTGGCCTTTTTGATTGGACATGTCTTGTCGTTTTAATACGTGGCATGATCATATAGGCTCTTCCGCTTGACTTGGCGTACCACAACAGTTCAAATATGGCACTAAATTGGACCTCTGGAATGATGATATCTTGCGCGTGACATATTTTCTTTTGCTGAAGAACACTTTCAAAATATGTAGACAATTTCACAACACATCTTCCTATTTTTATGGAATGAGTTACTAGAGAAAAGACAAATTTTCATGACCATAAAATATTCCTTTTGACCAATTATTAGTATTATTTAATAATTGGTATACCTTTTAACCCCAATGTACTGTGTTCCTTGGTTAAAGTACATACCGACAAGGAATCTCTCAATCAGCTATTTGAACATTTCTTTTCTCAAACAAAGTCATAACAGGAGTAGGATTTTAATCCGCCTAGAAAACGGAACAATTGTCGCCACCCCTTAGCATATCCCACATCGGGCATGGCTTATTAGTTTCTCCTCTCCAAAATCTATATAAACCCCATACTACTTCACCAATTGAGCATTAATCTTTGGTTCTTGCAAGCTGCTCTAAAAAGCAGCAATGAGAAGGTAATTTTTTTACTTTTTTTTCTTTTGCTTTTTCTTTGCTTGTTCTTTTCTTTTTCCTTTTTTCAGTCAAACGAGAAGGTTACATTCTTATTTAATGAGTGATCCACACATGAAAGGCGATCTTAGGGTGTAAGCGTATTTGTACTTATCCTCACGCGAATTAGAGAAATTAATCTTAAAGTGGTACGAATATCGGAGAGATTACTCTCAGGGTGTGACGGGATGGATACTCATCCCCGCCCGAATATCAAAGAGATTACTCTCAAGGTGGCTCGAATATTGGAGAGATTACTCTCAGGGTGTGAAGGGGTGGATACTCATCCTTGCCCCAAAACCAGATGGATTACTTAGGGTGTGAAGGGATGGATACTCATTCCCGCCCGAATATCGGAGAGATTACTCTCAAGATAGCCCGAATATCAAAGATATTACTCTCAGGGTGTGAATGGATGGATACTCATTCTTGTCCGATTATCAAGATTACTCTCAAGGTGGCCTGAATATCGAAAAGATTACTCTCAGGACGTGAAGGGATGGATACTCATTTCCACCCTAATACCGGAGGCCATGTCATCCATTAAGACCATTGTACCACACCCAATATTCTTGATTCAGCTGTTGATGATATTTTTTCTTCTTAAATCAGCTGGGGAGCTATCAATCTCTCTTTGGGACTAACATATTCTTAGAAGTTTGGCCATTGTAGGTTTTCTTACGAAGAAGTGGTACCTAAGACAAGGAAAATCACATGCTTAGACGAAAAACAAATTATATTAATTCCTCGATCTTGCGAGTATTTATTTTCTACCTTCCATCATCTTAAGAAAGGTACGGGTGTTAACCAAAAGGTACCCTTGAGAAAGTGGATAATTTTTGGTATAAGAAAGCTTTAATATATAAATTTGCCGTACTACGAAAGGAAAAGAAATCTGTGCGCCTAAAGTCGACACATAATCCTTACAAAGTTATTTCCGAGACAACTAGGTGGTTGAGTGATCAAGAAGCTATATTTTTCCAAGCTTAGGGTGAGGTATGACAAGAAATATGAAACATATCTAGTAGCCTTCTTGTCATGTTGGCTATGTTCTTTTGTGTTTCCCCATTAGGAATAGAACTTTATTCGTCCCGAGACTTTTAAGATGGCAAGCTGGCAAAAGATTAGTCTTGCGGTCCTAGTTTTTGCGAGTATTTATCATGGTTTGAATAAGATTTCGTGTTCTTCCCAACTATCATGTCATGACCCCAATTTCCTTCTGTAGGATGTTATGATGACACACATTCTCTAAGACTAGGTAAGCCTAACATACATGCAATATTAACGAAAATAATAATTAAAGTCTCAAAACTTAACCACTAATATAAAATAAACTCCGCAACTCAGCATACGCAACTTCCGAAAACCCGGTGATAACAAGTCACAAGCTCTACGAATAATTATTGATCATCCCTATACAACAATGTGTCTATAAG
The DNA here is from genome assembly GCA_026770625.1 of Nicotiana glauca. Lineage (NCBI taxonomy): Eukaryota > Viridiplantae > Streptophyta > Magnoliopsida > Solanales > Solanaceae > Nicotiana > Nicotiana glauca. The sequence continues at coordinate 56,049 of MU763382.1, read as the reverse complement.
AGAAAAGAAAATGAAGTAGACTAGATAGAGGGGGACTCTGAGACCTACGGATACCGGCAGGTATACCTTGAAGTCCCCGAAGTTGAGCTCGTCTCGCTAATGCCTGGACTGGTAGGAGGTACCTGGATTTGCACAAAAAGATATGCAGAAACTTAGCATGAGTACACCACATAGTACATAGTTAGTGCCGAGCCTAACCTCGGTAGAGTAGTGACGAGGTCAGGTCAAGGCCCTACGGCAATAGATAAGAAACAGAACGAGTAATTAATAGTGTAAGAAACATACCAAGATTAACTACATTGAACTAAAGCAAATAATGCATCACAGAATAAAACAAGGAATGTTATGCCAAGGAAACGAAATAACCAAACACAAGTGAAGTAATAGAGAAGTATCAACAAGAGTCGCTACCGAGGTACCGCCTCGTAGTCTCAAATAATAAAATAATTCACAATCTTTTCTTATATCACCGCGGGAGCCTTGCGTTTAGTTTGAAAATTATTTTTGCCGAAATAGCTTCGCGTGTCTTAGCCCACCTTATCACACATCGTGGCTTCAAGTAGTTCCCCTACTAGCAACACGTGTATCAAGCCCACCTTATCTCACTGCATACGTTTCAACCTCAAAACCTTTTACCATCGCATATGTATCAATATCACAACGTGTCATAAATCGCACATCAAGTGCCTAATATCACAACTTATCAAAGAAATCAACAACGGTATTTTCACAATAAATAACACATGGCTCAACGATGGAAGTATATAACTTAACAAGAATAGTATTTCACAATTTAACACTTCGCCTTAATGTAAATCACAGCCTTTAGAACTCAATACAAATTTCAGCAACAAGATATTCCAAGAACAACAACTTCAAGTAAAGAATTCAATGGTTAAATAACGAATAAGGAAATAGAGGAAACAAGAACTTTAACTAAACATGTGGGGCAATTAACAAGTAAAAATAATCGAGGTCAAAAATCACATCAAACAACATCGATTCTACGAATCGCAACCCAATTCAAGCCTATTGAAACTATGATCTTTCGGATTCCAAAACTAAAGCCGATTCATATCAAAACAACTCCGATTGACTTCAAATTTAGCACACAGGTCATAAATGACATGAAGACCTTTTCTAACTTTTGGAATCGGAATCGGAATCTGACCCTGATATAAATAAAGTCAACTCGAGATCAAACTTTCCAACCTTCCAAATCTTCAACTTTCTAACTTCTGCCAATACAAGCCAAAACGAACTACATACCTCCAAATCGACATCCGGACACACTCCTAAGTCTAAATTCACCATACTGAGTTGTTGGAACTGTCAAAACTCTACTTCGGATTCATCAACACAAAAATTAAACTACGGTCAACTCTTTCAACTTAAAGCTCCAACTTCGGGACTATGTGTCACATTTCACTCCTCAACTCACATGAAACAAAAACCAAACAACCCTAGAAAATCACATAACCACAATATAACATAGAGGAGGCATGAATAGGTTATTGGGGCTAAAATATTCAAAATGGTCAGTCCGGTCATTATATCCTCCCCATCTTAAAATAAACGTTCGTCCTTGAACGAGTATAGAAACATACCTGAAGTGGTAAAAAGATAAGGATAGCGGCTACGCATATCATGCTCGGTCTCCCAAGTTGCCTCCTCGACTAGTTGACCCCTCTACTAAACCTGCACTGAAGCAATGTTCTTCGACCTCAACTTTTGGACCTGCCTGTCCAAAATGGCCACCGGCTCCTCAATATAAGACAAATCCTTGTCCAACTGGAGTAAGCTAAAGTCTAACACATAAGATGGATCGCCGTGATACTTCTGGAGCTTAGAAACATAAAATATTGGATGAACTGCAGCAAGACCCGCTCCCCAACCATGAATAACACATCACGAACCTTCCGGTTCGCATAACTTTTATGTCTAGATTGGGCTATACGAAGCTAATCCTGAATCAATTTAACCTTTTCCAAAGTGTCCTGAACCAAGTCAGTAACCAATGGCCTAGCCTCACCCAGCTCAAACCAGCCCACCGGAGACCGACACAGCCTCCCATACAAGGCCTCATACGGAGCCATCTGAATGCTCGACTGGTAATTATTATTGTAGGCAAACTCTACAACTGGAAAGAACTAATCCCAAGAACCCCCGAACTCCATCACACATGCACGAAGCATATCATCCAATATCAGAATAGTGTGCTCGGATTGTCCGTCTGTCTGAGGGTGGAATTTTGTACTCAACTCAACCTGCATGCCTAACTCACACTATACGGCCCTCTAGAATCGCAATGTAAACTGTGTACCCCGGTCAGAGATGATGGATACTGGCACTCCATGAAGTCAGACAATCTCGTGAATATAAACTTGAGCCAGTTGCTTTGAAGAATAAGTAGTCACCACTGGAATGAAATGAGATGACTTGGTCAACATATCCACAATCACCCATACTACATCGAACAACTTATGAGTCTATGGGAGGACAACAAAAAAAATCCATAGTAACCCCCTACCATTTCCACTTTGGAATATCTAGCCTCTGAAGGAATCCACTTGGTCGTTGATGCTCATAATTCACCTATTGACAATTTAGGAATTGAGCTACACACTCCACTATGTCTTTCTTCATTCTTCTCCACCAATAGTACTCCGTCAAGTCTTGATACGTCTTGGCGACACCCGGATGAATGGAGTACCGCAAACTGTGGGCCTCTTGAAGAATCAGCTCACGAAAACCATCTATATTAGGCACGCATAGCCTGCCCTGCATCCGTAACACACTGTCATCCCCAATAATGACCTCTTTGTCATCACTGTGCTAAATTGTGTCCTCGAGAACAAGCAAATGAGGTTCGTCATACTAACACTCTCTGATATGATTATATAGAGAATGGCGGGAAACCACACAAGCCAAAACTTGACTCAGCTCTGAAGCATCCAATCTAACAAACTAGTTGGCCAAGGCCTGAGCATCCAATGCTAATGGCCTCTCCGCTGCCGGTAGATATGCTAAACTGCCCAAGCTCTTTGCCTTATAACTCAAGACATCGGCCACCATATTGGCCTTCCCAGGATGATTTAGAATGGTAATATCATAGTCCTTAAGCAACTCTAACCATCTCTGATGCCGCTCGTTAAGATCCTTCTATTTGAACAAATGTTGTAGATTTCGGTGGTCGGTATAGACCTCACAAGGTACACCGTATAAATAGTGCCGCCAAATCTTCAAGGCATGAACAAAAGTTGCTTACTCAAGGTCCTCGACAGGATAATTCTTCTCATGTACCTTCAATTGTCTAGATGCGTAGGCAATCATCATACCATCTCGCATCAAGCATCACACTGCATAGTGTAAGACCTCAGACCAGTCAGCAACACCAACACTAGAGCTGTAGTCAAAAAAATCTTGAGCTTTTGAAGGATCTCTTCACACTCCTTGGTCCACCTAAACAGAGCATCCTTCTGGGTCAATCTGGTCATAGGTGCAACAATAGATGAGAAATCATATACGAATCGACGGTAATACCCCGCCAAACCAAGAAAATTCCATATCTCAGTAGGTGAAGATTGTCTGGGCAAACTCTGCATTGCTTCAATCTTCGTCGAATCTACCTTGATCCCCTCACTCGATACTACATGACCCAAAAATGCCACTGAATCAAGCCGAATTCATACCTCAAAAAGTTTGCATACAACTTATGTTCTCTCAAGTTCTGAAGCACGGTTCTCAGGTATTACTCATCATCCTTCCGACTTCGGGAGTACACCAAGATGTCGACAATAAACACAATAATGAATGAGTCAAGATAGGGCTGGAATACAATGTTCATCAAGTTCATGAATGTTGTTGGGGCATTGGTCATCCCAAATAACCTCACAAGGAACTCGTAATGACCATACTGAGTCGTGAAGGCATTCTTAAAAATATTCGTATCTCGAATCTTGAATTGGTGATAGCTTGACCGCAAATCAATCATTAAGAACACTCTGGCACCCTGTAGGTGATCAAATAGGTCATCAATGCATGGCAATGGATACATGTTCTTCAATGTAACCTTGTTCATCTGTCAATAATCAATACACATACGCATAGAACCATCCTTCTTATTTACAAACAAGACCAAAGCACCCCAAGGTGACACACTAGACCGAATGAAGCCCTTATCAAACAACTCTTGCAACTACTGCTTTAACTACTCCAACTCCATTGAGTCCATATAGTATGATGGAATAGAAATGGGCTGAGTTCCTGGAAATAAATCAATACCAAAATTGATATCCCTATCGGACAGCAAGCCCATAAGATCCACAAAAAATACATCTGGATAATCCCTCACTACCAGAACTGACTCAATGGTAGGAGTATAAATACTGGCATCTCTCACAAAGGCTAGATATTCCTTACATCCCATCCCAATCATCTCTTGTGACTTAAGGAAAGACACTACCTTGCTAGGAACATAATCCAAAGTACCCCTCCACTCCAACCGTGGCAAGCCTGGCATAGCCAACGTCACCATCTTGGCGTGACAATCAAGAATATCATGATAGGTAGACAACAAGCCATGTCTAAAATAACATCAAAATCTACCATACTGAGCAATAATAGGTCAGCTCTGGTCTCAAAACCACCAAGAAAAACTAAACACGACCGATACACACGGTTAACAATAATAGAATCTCCTACACGCTTGGACATATACACAGGAGAACTCAAAGAATCATAGGATATACCCAAATATGGAGCAAAGTAAGATGATACATAGGAATAAGTATAGCCTAGATTAAATAAAACTTATGCAGCTCTATGAAAAATTCAAACAATGCATGTGATAACGGAGTCGGATGCAACCGCCTACGTCCTAGTCGAAAGAGCATAACATTTGGCCTGGACTCCCCCTCTAGGGAGACCTCTACCCGCTCGACCTCCACCTCTAGCTGGTTTTGCAGGTAAAGTGGCAACTGGTGCATTAACTACAGCCTGAGAAGCCTGAGGACCTGTGGAATACGTGGAGTCTGAGTAGTCTATGGAGGCGCACCCCTTCTGAGTCTGGGTAAATCCCTCACCAAATGAAAAGTATCACCACACTCAAAATAATCTCTCGAAAGATGTAGCTGCTGATAATGGCATAGGCTTGGTCTCCGGGCTGACCACTGAAAGCACCCAATGCAAGAGGTGCACTAGATAGTGGCGGTGCATAATGGGAAACCTGAGTCATAGGAGTAGCCGTATACCACTGGAAGTGCTGAATGAACAGGACGGCTCACATAGCCTCTACCATGATGGGCTACAACTAGGGCACGGGGTCCACTATATATGCCAGAATCTCAAGGCCTCTTGTCCTCCCTCTCCTTTCTCTCCCAACCCCACATACCCTCCAATCTCCAAGCAATCTCCACACTTGTTGGTATGTGGTATCAGTCTTCAACTCTCAAGCTATGCTGAATTTAATAATGTGGTTGAGCCCCTTGATAAATCGACGAACTCGCTTTCTGACTGTGGAGACTAAAGTTGGTGCATGTCTGAACAACTCTCTGAACCTGACAGCGTACTCTGATATGGTTATAGCACCCAGACTCAACTGCTCAAACTCTACATGCCATGCATCACGAAGGCTCTGGGGAACAAACTCCCTCATGAACATCTCTGAGAACTGAGCCCAGGCGAGTGAAGCTGCCTCGGCCGGTCTACCTAACTCGTTTGCTCGCCACCACTGATTAGTCGCTCCCTTAAGATGGAATGTAGTGAAAGCAACCCCTGAATATCCTCTAAAGCTAAGCCGTTGAAAGCAGGAGGCGTGTACCTTTTGTACCTCTCAAGCCAAACTGCTCCTCATCATATATTGTTGCCCTAACCTCAGGCTGAACTGGAACAATTGACTGCACTGGTATGTCCTCTAGGACCTGGTGAACCTGGACCCGCTGCTTTGGGGTACAGCTGCGGGAGTCTGTGCTCCTCACCTGAATTGAGATGTGGTAGGGGCAAGTGGAATCAACCCCGCCTGAGCTAGAGTGGCATACATGCTCAACGAATGGAGAGAGTCTCCTGATATGCAGGGGTAGTAACAAGCATCTCAGGTGCCTGCCTTCCTACTGGAGCTACTGGTGGCTCCTACACTACGTGGCCGTCCTCAGCCTCTGCCCTGACACTGGCCTCTCACGGCTCTAGCAGGGGGCGCGGGTGTCTGATCATCAGATATAGTTATGCGTGTCCTCACCATCTGTGAGAGAATAGAAAGATAGATATATAGAATTCCGAAGTTAACAAATTCGTATGATAAGGAATCAAAGAAGTGAAACTTTTCCTAAAAGTTCCATAGCCTCCCAAAGATAAGTACAAATGTCTTTGTACCGATCTGCGAGACTCTACTAAACCTTCTTGTGACTCATAACACCTATGAACCTAGAGCTATGATACCAACTTGTCAGGACCCCAATTTTCCTCTGTAGGATGTTGTGATGGCACCTAGTTTCTAAGAGTAGGTAAGCCTAACATATATGCAATATTAACGGAAATGATAATTAACAGTCTCAAAACTCAACCACTAATATAAAATAAACTTCATAACTCAGTAGATATAACTTCCCAAAACCCGGTGATAATAATCACAAGCTCTACGAATAAGTATTGATCATCCCTATCCAACAATGCGTCTATAAAAGGAAAGAAAATGAAGTAGACTAGATAGAGGGGGACTCCGAGGCTTGCGGACGCCGGTAGGTATACCTTGAAGTCTTCGAAGCTGAGCTCTTCTCGCTAATGCTCGGACTGGTAGGAGGTACCTGTATCTGCACAAAACGATATGCAGAAACATAGCATGAGTACACCACATGGTACACAGTAAGTGCCAAGCCTAACCGCGGTAGAGTAGTGACGAGGTCAGTTCAAGGCCCTACTGGAATAAATAAGAAACAGAATGAGTAATTAATAATGTGATAATAATAACTATGGAAATGAAACGAGTAAGAAATATACCAAGATTAACTACACTGAACTAAGTCAAATAATGCATCATAAAATAAAATGAGGAAGGTTATGCCAAGGATACGAAACAACCAATCACAAGTAAAGTAATAGAGAAATATCAACAAAAGTCACTATCGAGGTACCGCCTCGTAGTCTCAAATCACAAAACAATTCACAATCTTTCCTTATATCACCGCAGGAGCCTTGCATTTACTTTTAAAAATCATTTTTCCTGAAATAGCTTCCCGTATTTTAGCCAATCTTTTCACACAGTGTGGCTTCGAGTAGTTCTCCTACTAGCAACACGCGTATCAAGCCCACATTATCACACCGCATGCATTTCAACCCCAAAAACCTTATGCCACCGTATGTGTATCATTATCACAACGTATCATAAATCGAACCTGAAGTGCCCAATATTACAAGTTGCCAAAGAAATCAACAACAATGGTATTTTCACAATAAATAGCTCATGGCTCAACCACAATGTATACAAAAGTCTCAACAATAACAACCGGAAGTGAATAACTCAACAAGAATAGTATTTCACACAACTTAACACTTTGTCTCAATGTGAATCACGGCCTTTATAACTCAATACAAATTTCAACAATAATATATTCCAAGAATATCAACTTCAAGTAAAGAATTCAACGGTTAAATAATGAATGAGGAAATAGAGGAAAGAAGAACTTCAACTAAACTTGTAGAGCAATTAACAACAAAAAGGTTAGACAAGTAGAGAATGTGAAGATAGACTAATGATGATGGATATAACATGTTATGCTAACTCCGTTAATGGCATGAAAGGAATCTACATATCTAAAACTGGTAAATTTCCATATTTAGCCCGTGTACACATTCGTCATCTTGCTTACACAGCTTCCATACATTACAATTATCTCAAAACAACACCAATCCTAAAGGGTAATTCCCCCACATAAGTTAGGCAAGACACTTACCTCAAAACACGCTAACTCAAACCACTAGTAAGCCCTTCCCTCGATTATCCATCTCCGAATGGATCGAATCAAGCCAAAACAACTTCGTACCATAAATATAAACTATAGAAAACTATTTCGAATAATAAAGTTACGATCTTCACAAATAAACAAAAATTCAACATAAAAAGTCAATCCGGGCCTGCATCTCGAAACCTGACCAAAGTTACAAAATCTGAACACGTCCAACCATACAATAATTACTCATATCCGACCTCAATTCGCCTTTCAAATTCCCAAAATTTAGCCTAAAAAGTTTTCACAATATTTTTCCAAATTTCAAACGCAAATCACTAATTAGATGATGAAAGTAACAATAGATTCATAGAATATAGTCAAATCCGGGTTAGAATCACTCACCCCAACAATTTCTTTGAACAACTCTAAAAAAATCGTCATAAACCGAGCTCTCTAGGTCCAAATTATGAAAAATGAGATGAAACCCTCATTTTGAAATTTTAATAAGGCTGCCCAGTCGTCCGCTACCGCGTTCGCGGACAAAGACTAGCGATCGCATAGAACAATTCTCCCCAGCTATATAAACTACACTTCGCGATCACATGAAACAAGTCCCGAACGTGATGAACATGCTTCCTCCATCCACGCGACCGCGTCCAAGGCAATGCAAATGCGTAGCACAAGCATGCCTCAGCCCCCAGCCTCACCTTCCTTATAGGCAAACATGATTTACCTTACGCGTTCGCGATGAACAAGGCATCAAACTTCTTGATAACATCCTCATCTTCACGAACGCGAAGGAAAAAATTCCAGTATCCCCTGATGAATCTACGTGATCGCGAGAGAACCTTATCGAACGCGTAGAAGGAAACCATATATGAAGAAAACCAGCAGCTTCAGCAATAGTGACTAAGTCCAATTTGGTTCTAAATTCAATCTGAATCACACCCGGGGCTCACGAGACACCGTCCGAATATACCCAAAAGTTCCAAAACACCTAATGGACCTACTTGAGGCCAAAAAACACATCAAACAACATCAATTCTATGAATCACAATTCAATTCAAGCCTATTGAAACTATGAGCTTTCGAATTCCAAAACTAATGCCGATTCATATAAAAATAACTTCGATTGACTTCAAATTTTTCACACAAGTCATAAACGATATGACGTACCTATTCCAACTTTTGGAATCGAAATCCGAACTCGATATCAATAAAGTCAACTCCCGGTCAAACTTTCTAACCTTCCAAACCTTCAGCTTTCTAACTTTCGCCAATTCAAGTCAAAACAACATACATATCTCCAATTCGACATCTGGACATGCTCCTAAGTCTAAAATTACCATACAGAGCTATTGGGACCGTCAAATCTCCATTCTGGAGTCTACTACACAAAAATCAAACTACGATCAACTCTTTCAACTTAAAGCTCCAACTTAGGGACTATGTGTCCCATTTCACTCCAAAACTCACCAAAAACAAAAACCAAACACCCCCGTAAAATCATATAACCACAATATAACATAGAGGATGCAATAAATATGGTATCGGGACTAAATTACTCAAAACAACCGGTTGGGTTGTTACATATTAGGTCAAAGCTTTTTTCTCATCTATTATGTTTACGGTTGGCTTGCATATTACCTCAAAACCCATTACCCACTTTCTAAGGGTCCATCTGTCCCTTTGATGGTGGAACACTTAGGAGAGGGCACCACGAGGTACTTTGACAAGAAAGATGCGAGAAAACGTATCCACGACGGAGAGAATATAGTTTGGACACCAACAATATTAACTAATTCTAGTCCTTATTATTATGTAGATAGTGAGGCCCCTCAAGAGTTGGAGTCAAATTACTTCATGAGATTATGTTTTAATTACCTCCCTTTGAGGTATAATAACTCGTTTACTATCGAGCCATATAGTCCGCATCCGTTTGGTCCTCAATTTTGATTTTACTAGAACATCCCTGATTTTTTGGAGAATGATATCCGTAGCGTCTCTCTAGATGAATGAATTAAATTTTGGAGGATTTGCACATTGTATCGGTCTATGTCATGTGCGACATTTCCCCCAACGTGAGATCAAGTGGAGAAGCTTTTCTCCACCAATTATATGTCTTGGTGGGAGAAGGCGCATGGGAAGTTTCTTGAGGATAATTTACAAGTTCTGGTAGACAATGTTGGGCCAAACTTTACTACTCATTTAGGAGGTGAAGTTAAAGGTATTGGAAAGATGCTCTCAGTAAAAGAACCACATACTCCAATCCCAAAAATAGTGACACAACATAAAAAGGGAAGTTTAAATCCTCAAAGACAGCTTTGAAAGAAGTGGTGTGCACTTCAAAAAATATAGAGAAGCACCCTCAAGTTCTTTCATTTAGCATGCGAGTTCCTCAAGATACAAGTTAGAGTACCAACAAAGATCAAAATTAGAAAAGGAAAAAGGCCTAACCCTGTAGATATTGTATAGGTTCCAAGTGTTAATAACCCCTCAAGAACGCATACAACTTGTAACAAAGAGGTAGAATATAATAACCTCACCTTTTTCCTTTTTTTTTGAACAAACAGCTTCACTAAAAAAGTTCTTTCTTTCTTTGCCTTTTCCTTATGCAGCTAAATGTCGTTGAGCACCCGATGGCATCCCTACATGACAAGCCACAATTTAATGATGAATCTATTGCAGGACCTACGTCTATAATGAAGTCGTCTTCAAAGGCATCATCTCTTCCTTATGACAAAGCCCTGAATCGACAAACTCTAAACAAGATAACTCGCATTCTATCAATGACAAATGCAGAAGTATATTTTTCTGAAGGAAAGAGCATTGTCTATAATTGCAAAAAGGAATTCATCTTGGGACTTTGGTAGGATATTTACAATAGACTCACCAAAACTCATGCAGAATTGCTTTCATCTTATAGGGAGAAAATTATAGAGATTTTCTAGGATATGAAGAAGGCGAATATTTTGGATATTTCTCCATTAGAGAGTTTACTGGATTTTCTTTTCGATCTTGCCGCTTCATAAAATGACCAAAAGTGATCCAATTTGGCTGATAAGACGAATGAAGATGTGAAGCTAAAGTTGATTTCCAAGGCTAGGGAGCGTCTCAAATTTTTTTAAATTGAAGCAAGCGAGAAAGTCAATGAAGTTTCCTCAAGTGAAAAGAAACTGAAGAGAGTTGTGAAGAGGTTGCAGACATGAAAACAAGAGAGGGAATGTCTTGAAGGTGTTATAGAAACGACTCAAAAGGAGGTTGAAGAGATCCAAGCAAACTTATCAGCTGCCGAGACTAAGGCCCCTTCATTTGACAACGTAAATTTGCTGACTGTTGATGATTCGGCCAATCTGGAGGAGAAGAAGAAGAACCTGAAACTAGCTGTCAAGAATAGATCAACTACAAGTTATGTCTAGATTAGACTATTAGTAATATCTCACTTTTTATCTTTATGTTTGATTGATCTAGTGGATAATTATTTCATCATAAACAAGTTTGCTTCTCTTTTGATTTACATTCTCCGGCCTTTATCTTAGTCGCATTTACAATTATCAACTTTACGTGCTTATAACAAAAGATTCATATTTTATTGTGGGGAAGTCCAAAATAACAAACCATTTGATTTTTCGAAAATTAGAATTCAATATCTAAAACATATCCAAGACTTGGAATGAAGACCTTCAGTATTTCCCCAGATAATATTTTGAAACCAAATTTACATTCCACCATGTTAAAAATTTCAGATTTGCGCAGACTCGCCAAAAATATCACATTCTTGTGAAGAAATGTCAAAATCACGAACCTTTTGATTATTTGGAAACTAAACTTAAAAATATAAATATATCCAAAATATAAAATTAAATGCCTTAAAGATAGTTCCAGATAATATTTCAAAATTAATATTAAATTCTGATACGCTAACAATTTCAGATTCGCGCGACTTCAACAAAACTTTCGTATCTTGATGTAGGAACGTCAAAATCACAAACCATTTGATTTATTGGAAAATAAACTTCACAATCAAAAACATTTCCTTGATGCAAAATTTAATGCCTTAAGGATAGTTCCAGATAAGGTTTCGAAATCAACACTAAATTCTGAGACACTGACGATTTAGATTTGCGCGACTTCACCAACACTTTTGTATCTTGATATAGGAACATCGAAATCATAAACTGTTTGATTTATTGGGAAACAAAATTCAAAATATAAAATATTTTCAAAATGTAAAATTTAGTGCCTTAAGGATAGTTTCAGATAAGATTTCCAATCAACATTAAATTCTGACACATCGACAATTTCAGATTTGCGCGACTTCACCAGAACTTTTGTATCTTGATACAGGAACATCGAAATCATGAACCGTTTGATTTCATAGAAACTAAACTTCAAAATTAAAACATATCCAAAGTGAAAAATTTAATGCCTTAAGGATAGTTTCAGATGATATTTTAAAATCAACATTAATTTTTTATATGCCGACAATTCCAAATTAGCACGATTTCGCCAAAACCTTTATGTCTTGGTATGGAAGCCTCGAGATTGAAAGATGTTTTAATTTCCAAAAATTGAACTTCAAGAGCTTCATTCTCACCAAATATCTTGGGTTCAAGTCTCACTAAATTTGAAATATCATGTCAGGTAATCTTCCTTCTTATACATGTGTTCCCTCTGATGCCTCCCCCCTCCCCCCTTTTACGGGATAGAGAAGAGTGTAAGACCAACAAACTTGAAGGTTTGGTGAATATGAAGACATAACGAATCTAAGAGCTTCAATGCAAATACTTAGTAGCCTCCTAAAAGACTATAATCATTCCATTGAAGATACCAATTTACCATAGAGGATTTCCCTTTTTAAATCAAATGGGATCCAACGTTCAATAGAAGAATGGTATTTCATCTCGATTTTTCAGTGTTGATTGAATGAATTACATTCCACCATACTACATTCGAACAATAATTGGGGCATTATGTATCTTTTGAACTTAAGCAACTGAACCTAGAATGAAACTTTAAGCTCTTTACGTACCTCGGTGAAGAGGATCAAGTTATACCATAGTTTAGAATGGGTGAGTTTTTTTTATGTACTAACTTTTGCCTAGGCTGCCTCTTTTGAGGTTTTCAATCTTGCAAACTTTATTTTTTGGACATACACAGTTTATACTCTTGCCGATGAGGAGTAACATGCAGTTTATGCTCTTGCGTTAAAGAGAGTTACAACTTCAAGGATAATGCTTCTTTAAAAACTTTCCATTGATAGGGAAATTCTCATGAAAGCTTGTAATCCCCACTCGAATAAGCTTCTTGTACGACATATGGCCCATTATATTTTGAAGTGAACTTTCCTACAGGTTTTTTGGAAGAAATAACGGGTCTTCGTATGGCAAGGACTTGATCTCCTACTCGAAAGGATCTCGGGCAAACCCTTTTATTGAAGGCACGAGACAATCAAGATTGATAACATTCAAGACTCTGTTGAGCTTCCAACCTCTTCTTATCAATAGCCTCCAACTCTTCTAATCGAAGTTGAGAATTTTCTTCATCAGTGATACCTTGTTGAATAGATAATTGTAATGAAGGTATTTGATGCTCGAGTGGCAAAATAGCTTCGACTCCATAGTCGCTTGTTTTGGTGTGCGGTGAGTTTTTCTATATGCCTATAGAGCTTCTTCCATATGGTCATGCCAATCTCGTTTGCATTTGGAGACAACTTTATTTAACTAGTTGCATAGAGTTTTGATGAATGCCTCGGCTAGACCATTTGTGACAGTATTGTACATCAAATAGTTACGTTGCTTGAATCCAAAGAGATCAAAAATCTTGTTCATCAACCCATTGTCGAATGTCTTTCTATTATCCATTATTATGTAACGAGGAATGCTGAATCGATAAATTATGTTTACTCGGATGAAACTTGCAATATCTTCCTTCTTTACTTCCTTAAGAGCAACCGCTTCAGCCCATTTTGAGAAGTAGTCAGTTGCAGCCAAGATGTGTAGGTGCCCACTAGAACTTTGGTAGTGGTCCTACCATATCCAATCCCTAAGTGTCAAACGGCCAGGATGCAATACTTTGGGGGGAAAGGGGGCTGATGAATAAAATTTGCATGGAATTAGCAAGCCTTGCATCTTCGAGCATAGTCCAAGCAATCTCTTGCCATCATTGGCCAATTATATATCATCCTTTTTATATGGAAGTGGAGCTTTGGTACGGACTGGTGTGACCCACATACCTTAGAATGTGCTTTTTTCAAAGCTTGGAGTGCTTCATTTTCTCCTAAGCATCACAAGAATACTCCCTCAAATGATCTTTTATAGAGAGTATCTTTGTAGTAAAGGAAGCGAGGTGCAGGATGGCTGAATGCGGTCCTTCTCTTCAAATTTTATCTCAAGTAATCGATAATGGATTGCCGCCTGTGAGCACGTGATTTTTGCCCTGTACGAGAATTACTCCAAAAAAAAATACAAAATGAAATAGTTTTGTGTTGTTTGCGATTTTGTGGATTTGTATTATTTTTCTTTTATTGTTTGCATTTGTCTGTTCATGTTTATTTGTTAAATTAATAGAAAATATAAAAATATGTCGCATTTGTATTTATGATTTAATTCTACCATTAAGGGTAATTGAGTTTGTTTTACAAAATGAAAATCACAAAAAAAATAATGTACTTTGCATTTTTAGCATTTAATGTCAAAATTGTGTGATTTTATTTTTATTGGTATTTAATTGTGTGTGATGATTGTTATTAGGAATAAATTAGCATTTGTAATTTGGTTTATAATTTAACTTAGAATTGTAGTTTTAACAATTAGAAAATAAAAGATAAAAGGAAAGGAACAAAAATCGGAACTAGGCCGTTTTAATTTGACCAAAACCAGGCCCAAATCAACGCATGTTACCTGGTCCAATCGACCTGGCAATACGACGTCCAAACGGGGTCGCATATCCTATCTAGTATATATTCCTAAATCCTACCCACCCACCCCCCAAGCCAAACCCCCCTCTTCGTCTCCAAACCTCAGAGACAAGCTCGTCTTCCTCCGCCTCACTCCGCCGCTGACCGCCCGCCGGAAATCGCCCACGGGGGTGGTCAGTCACCAAACCCCACCAAAATTACACCCTGAACTCCCCTCAACTTCTCCGTTCCAACCATCCTAACACCTAATCTCGAATCGTCCCAGAAGTCCTCGAATCTTCAATCGAAGAATCGGTCAAAATTTCATCTTCTCTGATAGCCACCAAACTTACACCCTTTGACCATTAGACCACCCTCATCCCTAAAACACCATTAGTTCCCTTCAAATCAACCCAGGATTCGTCGAATTTCAGTTTGAAGGCATGAACCCTAGAGCCTCCACAAGATTCTCTGGTGGCGGCGCCACCTCCAAACCTTCCCAAATCGACACCCCTTGACCCCCATTACTCACTCTTCCCTAATCCCTAGCCAGTTTCCTTCGAGTATGCCCCAATCTGCTCGAATCTTAAATCTAAGGGCTCGAACCCTAAATACCAGTTCCAAAGCATGAAGCTCTAGTTCTTCATGGAATTTGAAGACAGATTTCGTCACCAAAATAAGGTTATTCACTTGTTCTTGGAAGAACAAGTGATTGACCTTATTTGGCGATGTAAATCGAAGGGTTCGTGATTAGCTGCAAGTCCAAAAGTTGAATATTCGAGCCCAGTCCCCTCTAAACTGGTAGGTTTCCATTTCTTTTTCTTTTTGTTAGTTTCGTTCAATAAATTCATCTTCTACCCCTTTCTTTAGGATCAAATGTTCTCTGTTTGTTCTGTATTTTGTTTCTTCTTTGTATCGTTGTTTATGTCGAATGATTCAGTGTCCATAATGCTTTGTATAAAACCATGACTACTCCTCTAATTGTTTGGTGTTTACTATTGGTTCAAATGGTTTTCAATTTGTTCTTTGTGGTTCATCATTTGTTTGGTTCTTTGCTCGTCCATTTTTCTATCTAAGTTAATCATGATTGGTTCCCAATATGGTTAGCTTATTCCTTGTATTTGTGTGAATCAATCGTGACCTTAGTAATTGAGCATAGTTTTGTTCACAATTTGAACCTTTGTTCTTTACCTTGATGCTGTCTGAGTTCAAGCTCAAAACTATGGTCTGAGTTTGCATTGGTTATAGCTGCTGTAGTTTGGTGATTAATTAGGAATCAGCTTAGATTAGTTGTTAGGTTTGATTTGGTTATAGCTGTTACAGATTGAAGGGGACTTAGGTTAGGTTAGTAGTTCAGGTTTTCAGGGGGGTTTTGGGTTTTAAAAGTATTGAAAATGGTTGAACTAAGTGGGCTGTCAGTAAGAGTACTAATACACCATTAAAATAATGTCTTGTTTAATAAGAGTAGGGAACAAGACATAATGGTATGGGGAGGGTTAATGGAAATGATTAAACAATAGGTTGCCCATGCCTAATGGAATTAAACAATAGTTAAGACATATAGTAGTGGGGGTTTAGAGAATATCATGGGCAGAATGTTTTGCCTAATAATTTAAGGTTTAGAGAGCTGGGATAAGGGGTCTGTTGGGTATAAAAATAGGCAGTATGGACAGAGTGAAGGGGGCTTTTTGAGTACCAATTTGGAAAGCAAAAGAAAGCTAGGCATTGATATTTTTCTAAGAGCTATTAGATAGGGTACTTCTTCTGGTTTCTTGGTCAGTTCAGTCCTGAAAAAGATCAGTCTAGGAGAGAGAATTTTGTGAACATATTAGCTTCTGGTTGCCGGATTCTAGGGGGTTTATGAGGGTATTTTGATTGGCATTTGATTTCAATCGAATCATTTTTGGGGTCAATTACTAGTTGTTGTGATTCTGTGGATTGCCGGGTTTTCATTTTGGTATTCTGGTTGCTGTGTTGGCTGTTTTAACCACTCCATTGTTACTAGTGATCTGTTGTTGTTACTGTTCTATTGATCTAGCTTGGTTTTCAAACCTTTCTGGGCTTTGAACTTGATGTGAAATTGTTGTTGTGAATTGTTGTTGATTGTTGAAGTTATTGCTGCTGTTGACCTCTCTTTTCTCTATTTCAATTCAAATTCCAAGTATCTATTCAAACCTTGTGTTGATGTAAGCTTTGAAGTTGAAGTAAATGAAATGAAATGTGCCTTTAGTCACCTCATAAGATCTGTGTTCAAGGTGTAGCAGTAGAATGAGTGATAGATCATTTGTATTTGTTTAGGCTTACTTCAAATGTATTTATCTAGCATGCATTGGACTATACTTGAACTGATTTGGATTGTTTTAATTTGAGATCGTTTGGATGTAGTTTTCAATATAGGTAGTACCTGCTTAGTTTAGCATTTACGCCTGTTTTAAAAAAGAAGAAGCAGCAACAGTCAAATTTTCATCTGATTTTGAAACCAAGTCTAAAGCTAAACCTGTGTTATACTGCAGAAAATTCATCAGTAGATTAATGCTTAATATATGGATTTTTGAACTACTTAATCAGTTCTTATTAATAGAATTGTATGATCCAGTTGTTTAGTCACACTTTAATCTGCCCTTCATCTTTAATACTGTTTAAGAACTAATCAGTAGCTAAACATCTAAAAAATGTTAAGCCCTAAACTGGCGCTCAAACAATCAGCTTGAGGTAACTTTAATAGGCATTTGGTAGGATTTAATCAAGGCTGCATTTAACCACCAGCCTGTTAGCAGGCCGTTGGGCCTGAATGTATTAAACAGGCGGCCCAGGTTTTGTTTCGGTCCAGTATTCATTTGGACCTGGGCCACGGCCTGTGAAGAACAGTTCTTTTGATACAGGCTCGAGTGCAGTTTCCTTTCTGTGTTCCCTCTAATCCAATGATCAATAAGTTAGGATTTTTGTTTTCTTTATTTTAGAGACGAATCAACTAGACAATCGTAGTTTACTTTAGGATTGCCTATTAAATAATAAATGAGACGAGCCTCGTCAAAATAAAACGCATAAATTGCGGGGCCCTCAATAAATTATTATAGTAAATACCTAGAATGTGGGATGGGGCTGTTTAGCAAATTTTACGGTCTTCCCCAAAATAATAACGCGTTAGTCACTCTAGGCGCGATCTTAATAAAATTACCTTCCTAAATTCGGGTGTGCATTTCATGTGATCCAAATCCAAGTCCTAAAACATTGGATAAAATAAGTTTCGGATTGCGGGTGCATTTCATGTGACGCAATGCAAAAATATGTTTTAAACGACGTTCAATTTTCCTTAAAATTAATTAAAAAGCGGTTAAAAATAAAATTTGTACATAGGTTCATAATTGTTAAAATCAGATAATTAAACCAAATATAATAGTTGAGCGACCGTGCTAGAACCACGGAACTTGGGAATGCCTAACACCTTCTCCCAGGTTAACAGAATTCCTTATCCGAATTTCTGATTCGCGGACTGTTAAACAGAGTCAAACCTTTTCCTCGATTTAGGATTCAAACCGGTGACTTGGGACACCATAAATCTCCCAAGTGGCGACTCTGAATCTCTTAATAAATAAATCCTGTTTCGATTGTCCTTTGATTGGAAAAACTCCCTCTATTACGCCCCTCGTGGGGTGCAGTAGTGAAAAAGGAGGTGTGACACCGCCATTCTTCCTTCTCAACTTCAAAAACTGAGACAAGATGCTCGAGTTCATTTTATTCAATTTCACCTTCATTTGGTGGTATTACTACCCATTTTTGGCAGATAGTAACTTGTGCTTGATTAGACAGGGTTAACAATGAAGTTATGGTAGCTAAAGCACCAAGCTTCTTGTTTTCTTTCCAAGGTACATGTTAAATAGTCACGTCACTGACCAACCCCATTATTTTTTTAGCATAATCATGATATGGGTGTAGTTTAGGTTTTTTGACTTCATAAGTGATCACTAACTGAGAGTCACTAAAGAATGCAATTGCAACCACTTATTCTGACAGCCATTTCAAGCCCAAGTATTAATTCTTGATACTCAGCAACGTTGTTAGAGCAGTTATGTCAACGTAAAAGAGTAGGGAAGAACTTCACCTTGAGAAGTGACAAATACTACGCCAGCACCAACTCCTCCACAATGTGCAACACCATCAATATACATCTTCCATGGAAGTTGAACTTCAATGAACATTGTGTCCTCGTCAGGTAGTTCATTAGATAGCTCCCAATCATCAGGTATATGGTGATCTGCCAAGAATTCCGCAAACGCTTGTCCGTTTATATCCTTTGAGGGATGTACACAATTTAAAATTGTTGAAACTGGAGGTACCACCTTGCTAGTTGATCACTAAGGATAGGTTTTGACATCAGAACTTGATGCGATTTGCTAGAAACAAGAAGAACGATATGAGCTTGAAAGTAGTGCTTCAACTTTTGGATTGAGAAGACTAGCGCCAAACATAACCTTTCGATTGGCGAATAATTTGGCTCATTTGGTGTCATCATCCTGCTCAAGTAGTAAAGGGAGTTTTCTTTCCCTTTATTATTTTCTTGAGCCAACAACACTCCAACAGACCTTTCTTGTGCTTGTGCTGAAATATATAGTATCAACAACTTTCCAAGTATAAGGGCTGCCAAAATTGGAGGCTTCATCAAGTAAGTTTTTATACTTCCAAAGGCAGTCCTACAAGCTTGGTCCCACTTGAAAGTAAGGCCTTTCTTTATGAGGCGACTTGTCACAACCCATTTCTAAAATAGGTCATGATGGCGCCCAACAACCTTGTCAGGCCAGCCAAGTGCGGAATATTACTAACAATTCATATAGAATCATACTCAAATTTAAGTGAAATACCCATTCAACTAGGGTTGGAATGAAAAGATTTAATATAGTAGGAAATAAAATATACAACCCCAAAAGCAAGTCTACTATTGCATGTGTGTGCCAATACCTGGTGTCACAATGTACAAGCATCTAGTAGAATATACACATCTCTACCCTACTGTCTGAAATAAGGGAAAGACAGCAAAAATACAAAAGAAGACTCCATCCGGCTGCCGAGCGATGTAGGAAAGGAAGCAGCTCACCGTGGAAGTCTCTACAGCCACTCACTGGCGTGCGCCTGATCTGTATCCAAATGAATCTGCCTCAGATACTGTACATTTAAGTACAGAAGCGTAGCATGAGTACATAAACATTATGTACCCAGCGAGTATCCCGCCTAATCTCGAAGAGGTAGAGACGAGAGGTCGGCTTGATACCCACTAGGTCAAGATAATATCATAATGATGATGTACAATTTGAAGCATAAATATTTAAGTTAAACCACAGTTACAATGGAAGTCATAATCATACTTCTTTTATCATACTTCCTTCTTTGGCATACTTAGCAATAATTCATGAAAAATTCTAGGCTCAAGCACATATATAAATATCATGCGCAACAATGCTGAGGTCGACGGACCGCTCCAGCAAAATATAAATTTGTGCACTGCCGAGGGTCGAACGGCCCGTACCATAGATGCATCTATTTCACTGAGGCGATCGGCCCGATCCACAAATATCAAGATAACATCAAGAATGCACACAAAGGCATCATTTATGTACAAGGAAATAATCCTCTCAAGTTCAACAATAATCACATGTTCATTTTTCATTCTCCTCTAGTCTCTAGCATGTCACAAAAGATCATTTAGGTATTTCAAATAACGGAAATCTCAATTAGGCATGATATGGGTCCTAAACTACCCAAACATTTAATATTATAGTAGCTACACACGGACTCTCGTCGCCTAGTACGTACGTAGCCCCCGCATTCAATAGCAATTTATTATTTATTAGTCCTAAAGGGATAATTCCCTCTCACGAGGTTAGGAAGGAGACTCACCTCGCTCCAAGCGCACTTCCAAATATCAATATCAAGCCCGAGACCTCAAAGCGAAGCCGGAAGCGCACAAACTAATCAAACAATGTAGGAACTAGTCAATAAGGGCTTACAAGGTTGAATTTCAACTATTTAAGTGATTTTCCAACCTTTCCGTCAAGTTTCCAAATTTTTTACCCCGGGCCCACGCGCCCGGATTCCGAGATTTTTTGAAGGAAAATATTCTCTATAACCTAAGGATTACTAATATGTAAATTTTAGTTCATTACATAGCCAATTAGGCAGTTAAATCATAATTTTGTCAAAACCCTAGGTCTAGCTCTAACCCTTGATTTTATTTGATTATTAGTGTTAAATCTATGTGATGTTCATATATTTAAGCTAAGAGTGAGTGGGAATTACTTACCTTGTAATGTTATGTTGAAACCCTCTCTTTGAAAGCTCCAAAATCGTCCCAAAATCGGATGAGAAATGAGAGAAAATGGGGTTGGAGTTCGCATTTAATGAACTCTCTGCCCCAACGATTTTCGCTTCTGCGGGTGTATTTCTGCACCTGCGGCGTCCGCATATGCGGCCATTTAGCCGCTTCTGCGGTTCGGGGAGGAGCTGGCCAGACCGCATCTGCGGTCGTTTATCCGCATAGGCGGGAACGCTCCTGCGGTCCCCATGGCCACGTCAGCGATTCCCCTTACCT
Organism: Nicotiana glauca; assembly: GCA_026770625.1. Taxonomy (NCBI): domain Eukaryota; kingdom Viridiplantae; phylum Streptophyta; class Magnoliopsida; order Solanales; family Solanaceae; genus Nicotiana; species Nicotiana glauca. The sequence goes on along the minus strand of MU763382.1, from coordinate 34,625 downwards.
TCCCCCTTTCCGCTTCTGCGGTCAAGTGGCCGCTTATGCGGTCACCGCTTCTGCGGTCAAAGAGCCGCAGAAGCGGTTTTGACAGAAGCAGCAATGTTGTTTCTCTTCAAAATCTGACTTCGCTCGAACCTCGACCATTTGAAGCTCGGGGCTCCCGAGCCCCGCCCAAACATACCGACAAGTCTGAAATCACGAGGCGGACCTAGTCGAACCCTCGAAACACCCAAAACAATACTAAATCAAGGAATCGAACCCCAAAACTAATTGATTCAACTTAATGAACTTCAAGTTCTTAATTTTCCTTCGACAGGTCAAAACGCCCTTAGACTACTCGGATTGACACCAAATTTTACGGGTAGGTCTTATATGATATTTCGGACTTGTACCAAGTTTTTGAACCAGAATCCGAACCCGATACCTGGGTTTTTAATGATTATTTAGATTCTTTAATTCTTTAAAACTTCGATTTAACAATTTTACAAAAAAAATCCGTACTCGAGCTAGGGACCTCGGAATTCGATTCTGAGCATACGCCCAGGTCCCATATTTTCTCACAGACGTCCCGGAACCATCAAATCACGAATCCGGGTCCGTCTCTCAAATTAGTTGACCGAAGTCAAACTTGGCCTTTTAAGAAAACCTTAAGGGAATAATTGGTTTTATTTTCACTCAAAACTCTTCTAACTTCCGTACTAATCGCCCCCGCAAGTCGTAATTTAGCTAAGGAAAGCATGGGAAGTTTTATTTAAGGGAACGGGGTTCCAAATAGTAAAACGACCAGTCGGGTCGTTACACGACTAAATGGTTGGCACCTCCCAACTAGGTTTGAGATGAATCTCCTATGGTATACTAGCTTTCCTCGCAAACTTTTTAATTCATGAATATCCAGAGGCTCGGGCATTTTCAAAAAATAGCATCAACTTTGACTTGATCAGTTTTGATCCCTCGATGCCGGACAATGAAACCAATGAACTTTCCAAAATTAAATCCAAAGGCACATTACAATGGATTCAACCTAAGTTGCTACCACCGTAGCAACTCAAACACCATTCTCAAGTCTTTCAAGTGGTCGCTCTTCTTTCTTGATTTTACTACCAAGTCTTCAACATAGCAATCGACATTCTTGTGGAGAAGGTTATCAAAAATATTCTGCATATAACTTTGATAAGTAGCATTAGCGTTCATCAAGCCAAAAGGCATTACCTTGTAGCAATAATACCTTTGGGGGTGCAAAATGCAGTAAGCTCTTCATCTTTGGTGCCATGCGAATTTGGTTATATCCCGACGAACCGTCCATGAAATACATTGACTCATACATTGAATTCATCTTTGGCATATGTATTGTTTAGATCCCTGAAGCCAACACATACTCGAATATGGCTTTTCTTCTTTCTTAAATGGACAATTCTTGAGACCCATGTTGGGTTTTTAACTTCACGAATAAAGCCATCTTCAATGAGTTTGTTAACTTCGGTTTCAATAAGGGGAACCAAGTCTGGCCTAAAACTCTTTTGAGCTTGCTTAACAGGACAAGCACTATTCCTGACTGCAAAATGATAGAATGCTACTTTGGTATTCAAGCCATACATATCTTTATAACTCCAATCAAAGACATCCCTATACTCCTTGAGTAACTCTATATTAGTGCTTTCTTCATCGACTATTAGTAAGCACTTAAATAAGTGGGCCTTGGTTCTTCGTCGACGCCAAGGTTTACTTCTTTCAAAGTGCCAACTATTGCCTTTACCCCTTCTTCAAGTTCAGGCGGGGCATCCTTTGCATCTTCATCTTTTGTAGGGTCCCCATTTTTTAAGGATATGTGATAACATGGTGAAACATCCTCCAATTTTTTGTCATCCTCCATCAAAGATGAAACACCATGCTCGCCTTATGCAGTAACATGATACGAAGAATCCACACTTTCTTCATCTTCATCACATTTTTTAGTGTATACCACAGTGTATGCTTTACCTTCAGTACCTCATCACACGAAACTATGACTTTTGTTTGTCGCCTCATTCTAGAAGGAACCATACTTTGGGAATCCTTAGAGATCTTCTGGATCCTAGGTGAAATGGGTGTTCTTGTATTTTGATAATTTCTCTATAACATGTTCCCCTTCTTTAATGTACCCAATCTTTCAAATTTGAAAGTCCTGGTAGTTGATTTTCCAAGTTTATCAAAGATAGAAGGTATGTTAGAAGTGGTAGATTCATCTTCTACAATGATATAATTATTGTTTGCCCTTCTTATGGAGATGTGCGCTGGTGAGGGTTGTTTATATCCCAAACCTACACGTGGTTTCCTTGTAGCATCTTCTGATGGGAGATTCCCTAACTTTGACGGCTCATTGGGATTGTATCCAACCTTTGAAAATAACTTGTAAGCATTGGGATCAAAATATTCATCTGTACGCTTCGTACGAAGTGTTATATCTTGTGGTGAATTCTGAGACACAGACTTTCTAAGTAGCTTTGAGGACAACTTTATCGCCTCAATCCATTTGATCGAAAGATTTAACCCTTTTAGCATGTTTATTTGGAGATTAGATGATTCACTCTCATCTTTATTCTTTCTAGGGGCATATTTGAGCACAGAAGTTACTTTCTTTCCATGAGATATGAGATTTTTTGGGTTAGGATGTACCTCATCAGGAATGGCTTTGGTTTTGTTGGCAACCAACTCAACTCTCTTAGTCATGGACTCATCATTATTGTCATTCATGACATCCTCAGCTTTTAGCTCCTTCACAATGCAGTTTTTCAAGTAAAACTTTGCATCGGTGAAGTGTGACTCGGCCTCGATGAATGGCTCGTTATCAGCAACTATCTTCTTCTCGACTTCACCCTCGTAGTACTTCAAATATTATAATAGGTAGATGGAACTTTATTTACATATATCTAAGGCCTTCCAAGAAAGATGTATGAAGTTTTTGCATCGATTACATGCAACCATACACTTGATTTCATATCTTAAATGGTAATCCCCAACCTGATCGTGCCTATGGCTCTTTTCCCCCTTGGTTGAATCCTTGAATCATCACATGACTTTCCGAGATTTTATTCATGGGAATGCCAAGTTCTTTCACAGTGCGAATTGGTAATATGTTCACTGAGGATCCTCCATCAACCAAAATTCGATTTATCTTTTATCGCACATATAGCCAACCAGGTATAATGGCCAGTTATGAGGAGTGTCACCTAGTAGAAGATCGTCATTCATAAACGTAATTTTTTCCTCACAAGCATTGACTTCTTGAGGAATGGACTCGATGAGTTTTTTCGAAGATGGTGCCAATTGTAGGTCACAACTCTTTTCTTCCCCTTTGTCAGCATCGCAACAAGAGGCATCAATATCCTCATGGGAAATCTTCATGCGGAACCAACTTGGTAAGAACTCCTCCGAGGTCACTGTATGTCGTGGCTTTTGAGGGTGGTGCACCTCGACTTTTTCTTATCTCCTTGGTAATTTCACCATCATTTTCCTTGTTGGTTGTTCTACTGATTCTTTTCATGGGCTCCTTTTGTGGCACTTACGATGAGTCACCAACGTCCAACCTTCATCACCATCATGGTGATCTACTTTGATTTTGTTATTCTCCAGTAATTCTTCATCTTTGATTTCTTTTAAACTGCATAGCTCATCTAGAATGAATGAGCCAAAGGTGATAGAGACTTGATTCGCACTTTCTTTCTTATCTCCAAGCACGATCTTTTTTCACGGGCCAAGTCCATAACTTTTTCCTTAAAGACAAAGCACTTCTCAAGAGGATGATTCACAAGTCGATAATATTTACTGTAATTTGGTTCATCGATTTTCCCAGCTTCATTTGGCTGCTTCATCTTTGGAAGCTCAATGAGCTTTAACTTAAGAAGCTCTTCAAAAAATTCCAAGCACATCAGAATCCAGAAATGGGTAATCTTTCTCTTGTATTTCTTTTAGAGTCAACTTTCTGCTTGGCTTATCTTGAACATAAGTGGATTTAATACTCTGCTTCTTGCTCACCTTCATCATGAACTTCATTGGTGATGTGTTTATATTCATGGCTTCTTTGTTTCCAGACTTGGGTACGAACTTGCTTTATTTCCTAAATTCCTGCTTGTCGTTCCCTTTGCGAGGTTCATAGATGGGCAGCCTTTCATTTCCAGCGAAGGCCATGCTCAATTACATGTCATGGGAATGAGTTGCAAGTTCTTCAAATGTGCTAGGCTTGATATCTTGTAAGATGTAGTGCAGTCCCCAATGTATGCCTTGGATGCGCATCTCTATGCTAGAAGCTTCACTAAGCATGTCTTTGTAGTTGAGGCTTGCATTCCTCCAACAATTGATAAAGTCGATAACTGGTTTACCCTTCTATTGATGATTATTTGTAAGCTCTACCATGCTCATAGTGCGTATTGTGATATAAAAGTGATTGAGGAACTCTTCTCTATTTGATCCCAGCTATCAATAGATCCCGCCTCGAGGTCTGTATACCTATCAAAAGCATTTCCTTTTAGTCAGCGGACAAATTGCTTGACGATGTAATCTTCATTAGTCCCAGCATTGTTGCATGTCTCAACGAAGTGCGCCACATGTTGCTTTGGATTTCTTTTACTATCAAACTATTGGAACTTTGGAGGTTGATAGCTAGCATGCATCTTTAACATGCCGATCCTTGCAGTGTACGACTTTGCATATGTAAAGGAGGATTTGGAAGTAACTTCATACGTAGTTTTGATATTCCCTTCAATGAAATCCTTTAGTTGATCGATTGGAAATTATCCCTTCAAATGAGACAGGGATAGCCTTGGCGGGTGCTACTTGTCTTGGGGGAGAATCCCTTTTTGGAACTTCTGGGAGCTTGCCAAGTGCATGGGTGGATTATTTTTCTATCAAGATTCCTACTGTATCTATTAGCTTTTCAATTCTAGCATCTTGATTTTGCATGCACTTGGTCAAGCTAGCAATTGCCTCTGTTAAGTTTGCTAGTTGCTCCTCCACAGATGAAGCATTCATCACCACACCTTGCATGATTGTTGTGAATGATGGAGAGTAGCATAGATTGTCACATAGATTTATCCTTGATTGGATCATGCTATGTGATGTAAGTGGGGAGGATCCATCACTTAAAACATCATCATCTTCCATCATAGCAGAGTTCTTGGATTCGGAGAAGTCAAGAAGAGCAAGAGTTTACTTAATCTTTTCAACAATATCGCTTCCACTTTTGGGTGCGTTTATGGAAGATCTTGCTCCTTTTGAGGATGAAGATCCGAAAATAGGGGTTGATGCGGATGACACTTAGAGTGACTGTTGTCCTAAAGATCTTGTTTTGCTCTTTGTAGTCGATCCAAAGCTTCCAAAGGTAACATTGAGGATGCTTTTCACATCAGCATAAAACTTGGAATTAGCAGTCTTGGTGAAAGTTGATCTGGAGTTTACCTTCTTTGAAGCCATTTCGATGTTCTTGAACTTTGGTGATTCAAAAGTTCAGATGAGAGGTAGAGATTGTCCCACTGGGCATGCCAGAGTTTGTAGACAATATATTTACATCAAGAAAATAATCGAAATTGAAATTATTGGAACAAACATAGTATTTTATTTCAAATAATATGAGTATACAATATTTATGAATCCTCAGATCTTCTTTCCATAGTAAATAAATTTAAGGGTCTTTGAGCTTGATCTTGAATCTATATTTGTTTCCATGAACGATGATCTTGAATTCAACTAGCAAAAACTTTGATTTGAACTCGTACTCCTTGAATCTTGATTTATTTTTAGTTCTTGAGCTTGAATTTGATTTCTTGAACTTGAACTTGATTGCTTGAAGCTTGAAACTTCTAGAAAAATTTACGGCGTTTGATCCACGAGTGCTCTCTTGCTTCTTATCAAAACTTATGGTGTCTTTCCTGTGTTATGAATACCTCTATTTATAGTTGTGGAAGGAAAGCGTTGTAATAATAACAAACACTTTTCGCTCAATAAGATTGAAGCGTGACAAGGCCCAATTTGATTGGCCAGAATATGTTACTTGTGAATGTGGCACAACTTCATTGGCCTTTTAATTTGATTGGGCATGTCTTGTCATTTTGACATATGGCATGATCCTATTGACTCTTCCGTTTGACTTGGCATGCCACATCATTTCACGCGTGGCAACAAACTGAGCTTCTAGGGTTGATGATATCTTGGGCCTAAGGAAATGGATTCATCATTTGTAGCCCACTAAATGAGCTAGCCTAATGAATTTGGACTTATTTATTTAATCCATATATATTAAACTTATATAATTAATCCAATTATCAATTGAGACATTCCTTTTCTTAAACAAAGTCATAACAGGAGTAGGATTTTAATCAGCCTAGAAGATGGAATAGTTGTCGCTACCTCTTAGCATATCCCACATCGAGCATGGCTTATTAGTTCCACCTCTCCAAAATCTATATAAACCTCATAATACTTCACTAATTGAGCATTAATCTTTGGTTCTTGCAAGCCGCTCTGAAAAGTAGTAACGAGAAGGTAATTTTTTTACTTCTTTTCTTCTGCATTTTCTTTGCCAGAATTTGTAGACAATAAATTTGTGTCAAGAAAATAATCGAGACTGAAAAATATTACAAAAATCATAGTATTTGATTTCAAATAATATGAGTGTACAATCTCTATGAATCCTCGAATCTTCTTTCCAATAGTAAATAAATTCAAGGGCATTTGAGCTTGATCTTGAATCTATATTTGTTGCCAAGAACAATGATCCTGAATTCAACTAGCACGAACTTTGGTTTGAGCTCATACTTTTGAGTCTTGATTTGTTCTTCGTTCTTGAGCTTAAACTTGATTTTTGAACTTGAACTTGATTGCTTGAAGCTTGAAACTTGTAGAGAAATTTGCGGCGTTTGATTCACGAGCTCTCTCTTTCTTCTTGTTATAACCTCTGGTGTCTTTACTGAGTTATTGTCACGACCCAAACCCCGGTCGTGATGGCGCCCAACACATTGCTAGGCAAGCCCGACCATTACCCGTTAACCAATCCAATTATTATTTCAGAATTTTGTCCAATTTAAGTAAAATCTCTTGTTACCATAATGATAAGATGAGAGCGGAAAACAAAATAACTGAAATAACAGCCCATCAGGATCTGGTGTCACTAAGTCTGAGCCTCTAAATATCTGAATAATATCCTATACAACCAAGTCTAAAGCAGAAGTACAAGAGATAACGGGAAGGAGAGATCGGGTCCTGCGGACGCCGGCAGCTACCTCGATAACTCCGCAGTAAGGTGAAGCTGCAGCAAAATATATATATCAACTGCCCTCCTGGATCCCTGTATCTGCACACAAGGTGCAGGGAGTAGAGTGAGTACTCCAACTCAGTGATTAATAGCAATAAATAATAACTGGAAGTAAGAAAACCTGTAAGAACACCAAACAGTTCTAAAAGTAACAGTACAGGTAAGAACATCTCTAAGGAGAAAAGTCCAGTATCAGTCTACTACTGTCCCACAATTTTTCCAACACTGCTGCGGCACGCAGCCCGATCCTTACTAATACTGCTGCGGCGTGCATCCCGATCCAATATAATATATATAGTACTGCGGCGTGCAGCCCGATCCAATATAATAGATATAATGCTGCGGCGTGCAGCCCGGTCCAATATAATAGTAACTGCGCTCACTGGGGGTGTGTGCAGACTCCGGAGGGGCTCCTTCAGCCCAAGCGCTATACTACTGCGGCGTGCAGTCCGATCCATATATATATAACACTGCGACGTGCAGTCCGTTCCAATATATGTATATGTATATACTGCTGCGGCGTGCAGCCCGATCCGGTATATATCAAATACCTCGCTATGGGTCTCCGACCCCTCTCAGTCAATATAGACTTGGCCTCTCGGGCCCACTCAGCTAAAGCAGGGTGTTCAACCCTAGGTATTTCTCATTTTGAGTGCAATTTGCTGATACCGATTCATATTATGTTATATAGTTAAGAATACGATTGAGAGTATGTGTTCAACAGGTATAGGGGTAATTTAGCTCCACAGGCTTCCCTAAGGTCCTACAGATCGGCACAAGGCCCCAAACATGGCAACTAGCCCAAATATTC
>MU763382.1:8111-25574 GCA_026770625.1 Nicotiana glauca | reverse complement strand
TATTAAGATCACGAGACTTACCTCCAATCACTTCCCGATGAAATCCCCTTCAAATTCTATCAATTAGCTCTCAATGTAGTGCAAAGATGGAGGAAATAATGAGGGCTCGCGACTGAATTATCACTTAAAACCCTTCTGCCCAGCTGGAAAATCCTTCATCGCGTTCGCGTGCTGAACATTTCGCGAAGGCCAATCTCCCAGACCCTTCGCGTTCGCGTAGCATGCCTCGCGTTCGCGTAGACCAATCATCCCCAGGCCCATTTTCCTTCTACGCATTCGCGATCACTCTTCCGCGTTCGCGTAGAACCTTGACCCACAACTTTGTGTTCGCGACTCCCTCAACGCGTCCGCGAAGGCCAACATCACAGCCTCCCATTTTTCCACTTCGCGTTCGTGAGGCTCCCCTCGCGTTCGCAAAGAAGGAAACCAGATGACAGCAACCAACAGTTCAAAAATTTTCAAAAACGACCCGTTGGGCATCCGAAACACACCCGAGGCCCCCGGGACCTCAACCAAAAGCACCAACATGACTTAAAACATTATCCAAATTTGCTCAAACTATAAAAACACTATCATTAACATCAAAATCCTCAAATATCATCAAATCAAGGCTTAAGTTTTCTTTAAACTTTTGAAACTCACATTCGATCAAAAACCCGCCCAAACGACGTCCGAATGACCTAAATATTTGCAGACATATCCAAAATCACCTAACGAAGCTACTGCAACTCTCGGAATTCCATTCCGACCCTCGGATCAAAATCTCACCTATCGACCGGAATTCGCCAAAATTCCAACTTCGCCAATTCAAGCCTATTTCTACATCGGACCTCCAAATTCGATTCTGATCGCTCTCCTAAATCACAAATCATCCCCCGAAGCTAACCGAACCATCAGAATTCGATTCCGAGCCCTCTAACTCACAAGTCAACGTCCGGTTGACTTTTTCAAACCATTCCTTCATTAAAGAGACTAGTCATCTCATTTCCTACCAAACTCAATCCGAATTGACTCAAATTCACCAAGTACATATATTGAAACATGAACAAGCATATAACGGGGAAAACGGGGCGGTAACTCACGTGACGACGGACCGGATCGTCACAGTTATGAAGACCACTATTTATAGTTATGAAAGGGAAGAGTTGTGATGAGAATAAACTATTTCCGACCAATCAGATTGAAGCGTGACAATACCCAGTTTAATTGGCTAAAATATGTCACTTGCACTCGTGGCACAACCTCATTGGCCTTTTAATTTGACTTGACATGTCTTGTCATTTTGACATGTGGAATGATCCTATTGGATCTTCCGCTTGACTTGGCGTACCACGTCATTTCACGTGTGGCACCAAATTGGGCCTCTAGGAAGATGATATCTTGGATCTAATAAAATGGGCTCATCATTTGTAGCACAACTAAACAGGCTAGCCCAATGAATTTGGACTTACGTATTTAATTCATATATATTGAACTTATATAAATTAATCCAATTATATTAGCCAATAAATTTATTTGGACTAAAATATCTTGAATTTAAAATAAATTCAAACTATTTTATTGATTTAAATTCGATTAAATTTAAATGCTTACACCTTTTATATATGGTCACCCGATGTCATTTTTACATTTCATTTGAATGAACCAATATTTCTAGACATGACTTTCATCATTTTACCTCAATGGGCTAAATTGTTTGTGAAAAGAAAGACTCATCATTACTTTTAAAAGACTAAATTTAACTTACTAAACTAGTGAGAATATAGTTTAAAAGGTGACTTCAAAAAATATCATACGTTGTTAAAAATTCTCTATTTTGTATCTTGCTAAAGAGTTGTAGCATTTTTCACGTCGGACCACCAACCGTCTATAACACATATGGAAAGGATGATTGACAGGAATATCTATTAAAAAAACTGGTCTTTAAATATTGTCTATGTTTTCTATTGTATAAAAAAAATACTCGTTCTCACATAACTTATTGCAGGGATTTCTCTACTAGATTGATAGATTTTATGTTATATTTACTTTACCTATATTGTTAGTTGTTCACAAACTCTATTCTATTGGCATGATGTTGTGATTGTTTAACTGTTCATCACACGCTATCTTATTGGCATGACTTTGGATTATCTACATTCAATCTATTTGTTAGATTATTCACAAATTCTACTTAGTTAATTTGATTTTGTGCTTGTTCAATTATTTATCAAATTATATTAGATTGACATAACTTTGTGTTATTTGCAATTGACCTATTTGTTAAAGTGTTCATTGAAGTCTACCTGATTAGCATGATCTTTTGTGTTGTTCAACAAATTGTACTTAAAATTTTCAATTCCAACTCGAACTTCGATCAAACCACCTCAACTCTACACCAAATGATCTCAAAGCTGAAACAAAACCTCAAATAGCATTACAAACAATCCCCAATTGCCAATTCAATCAAATAACACCAAATCAATAAGACCCACTTTGTCTTCTTCAAACTTTTAAGGACCAACAATATAATAGAATTTTGAGATTTTTAAAGTAAATTACTAAACATGTGTATGTTTTAGAATTTTAAGCATAAATTATCAACATTCAAGCAATTTTAACAACAATCAATCATTAACTTTTAATTTTCACCATAAAAAAAAAGAATTTTAAACTTCCGTTATTGAAGAACTATATGATAATATGCTAGAATTACATTGGATATGTTTTACCCCCACTTTGGTGTGTTTTTAGGTGTTTTAAATATTGAAAGAAGGCCAATTAAGCTTAATTGTTAAAGTTTGTTATGTAGGAAGACAAGAATGAAGATTTGATGTTATTTGATCATTAATGAAGCTAAAAGGAAATTTATGAAGAAAAAGAAAATTGTACCCACGCAATGATGTAACTTCAAAAAGCATAGGAAAAGCGCATGAAATTTTGGAAAATTCAACTAGATTCTGTGATAAGCACGGCTATAGCACAAGGCAAATTTGCCTGCGTTTAATCTTGAGGGGCAACTTAGTCAATTGGCTTAGGGACGTGATATAAAAGCTTTCAACCCTTGTTTCAGCCACATGATTGACTTGAGAAGGCAAGAAACACCATTGTTGAAGCAAAGTTGAGCCCAAAAGATCCTCAAGTTCATTCAAGAAGACGAATCGAAGAGTTTCACTCTACTTTTCTATCTTTATTTCTATGACTATCGGGTTGACAATGGTAAGAGTTTCTCTCTACTTTTCTATCTTTATTTCTATGACTATGGGGTTGACAATGGTTTGTGTATTTTTGAGTAGTGTTATGAGTTGATAAACTCGTCATCTAGGGTTGATGAAACCAATTTATTGATGAAGTCTTGATTATGTTTTGATATAATTGAGTTGCGTTATTACTCTTTAATTGTTCAACTATATGTTTCTTGTGATTAATTGAAGGGCCTTTGTAACGATCCGACTGGTCGTTTTGGGTATCTGTACTTTGCTCGGTATTTTGAGGGCTCGAGTATCTCCACATGATGTATTATGACTTGCGTAAATTGTTCGTATTGGTTTTCAAGTTATCCCGAATCGATTTGGAAGAATGAACTTCGAGAGTTGAGTACTAAGTTGGAAGAGTTTACCAAGTTTAAATTTTTGGCAATTGACCTCGGAATGGAATTTCATCAGTTCTGTTAGCTTTGTTATGTGATTTTGGAATTAGGAGCACATTTGGATTGTAATTTAGAGGTACGTAGCGGAATTAGTCTTGAATTGGCGAAAGCTTAATTTTAGGGAAGTTTGACCGGGAATGAAATTTTTTATATCAGTGTTGGATTCTAATTCCGGAAGTTGAAATAGGTCTATAATGTCAAATGTGACTTGTGTGCAAAATTTGAGGTCAATCGGAGGTGATTTGATAGATTTCGGCATCGGTTGTGGAAGTTGAAGTTTCAAAGTTAATTGATTTTGGCTTGAGGTGTGATTCATAATTTCGAGGTTGTCATGCGTGATTCGAAGCTTTGAGTAGTTTTGTTTGGTCATATGGAACTTGTCTTCAAAATTTAGCGCCATTCAGAGTTGATTTGGTAGGGTTCGGACGCTCGTTTGTGATTCTAGAAGTTCTTGAAGTTTAATTTGTTTTTCATGCGTTTTAACGTCCAATTCGTGATTTCAGAAGTTATTTTGATGATTTGAGCACACGAGCGAGTTTATGTTATGTTTTTAAACTGGTGTTCACTTTTGGTTTGGAGTCCTGAGAGGCTTGGGTGTATTTTTGGATCATTGGTTGAGAGACTAGTAAAGTTAAGAAACTTGGGAGTTTCACCATGGTCAATATCGGGTTAAGACGACCTCTTTTTTGTGTTTTGAGTGCGAGAGCAGGTTCGTAGCGTATTTTATGATTGAAATTCATATATGGTTTGTGTCTGGGAGGTTCTGGATAAGTTTTGGGGCGGTTTTAGATCATTTCGGAGAAGTTTGGGTTTTGCTGGTTTCTGATGCGACACTGTTCATTCGCAATTGCGATCCTTTTACGGCAGTTGCGAAAACATTGTTCATCGGGAAATGCAAAGTTTTATTCGTAAATGCGACATCTGCAACTGTTAAGTGCAAAGAATTTCGAGTTTTTGCTTTATTTTTTCATATTTTTGAACCCTAGTTTCGAGGTGAGGCGATTTTGAGAGTGGATTTTCATAACAAAACATTGGGTAAGTATCTTCAATCAATTTCAAACTATATTTCATGATTTTATACAAGATTTTACATAAAAATCATGGGAAAACTATGAAAAAATTGGGGATTTTGTCAAAGTTTTGAAAAATAAAAATTTGGGATTTGAGAGTCGAATAAGACTTGAATTTAAAAACAAAACACATATTGGAACTCGTGGGGCTATGGGTAGTGAAGACCTACCTTTGGATCCGGGTTTTGAACGGGCGGGCCCGGGGTTTGACTTTTGTTGACTTTTTAAAAATTGAATAAAAATCATAGCTTTACTAATTGAAATTATTTTCGCTTGCATCGTGTGGTGTATTCGAGTCATTATTGGCTAGATTGAGTGGAGCGGAGGCGAATTTGTAGAGAAAAAAGCTAATTTGAGTGTTGATTAGCCGGATCGAGATAAGTATTTTGCCTAGCTTTGTTGAGGGAATTTTTTTTCCTATTTGTCATTGTTTGCTCCATGCGGGAGTGATACATATATGAGGTGACGAGCGTATATGTATGTGCCCCGGTTAATCATGCTCGGGAGGTGGATTATGTTATATTTGTGTTTGTAAAATTTTGTGGCATTCTGCTTAATGCCTTATTTGACTCTTAGATATTAAGGACATAATATTAAATGATATATATCAAGACTTACTTTGGTATAACTTGATCAAACTTGATGGAAATTGTAAGAATGCATTGATGTGTCTAATTTGGTCATCTCTAGACGAAACCATTACTACATTACTACAACCGATATTCTTGAGATGCTAGACTCTATACTTGTGTTATGGATCATTTATGAGATTCGTGAAAATATTTGAAAAATATGATTCTTGAGGGTTGTTGAACTATTATTAACTTGGAAAGTTGTGATTGGAAATTATCTGGAATATCCATTAAAATACTCTCCTTGATGTCTGTTATGCTTCCTGCCTTGAGTGTAAAGCACGAAAGGTGATGCCATAACATTGTTTATACATTATCATGTGAGGAAGAGTCTAAAGCATGAAGGGTGATACCGTGTCATATTATTGAGAGTAAAAGTACGAAGGGTGATGTCGTGTCATATTATTGAAGCACGAAGGATGATGTTATGCCATATTATTGAGAGTAAAAGCACGAAGGGTGATGTCATGCCATATCATTTGAGAGTAAAAGCACGAAGGGTGATTCCGTACCATTTCATTTATATTGTTATACGTGTATGTTATTGTGAGGTCATGGCACGAAGGGTGTTCCCGTGCAGGTGAGGACTAGGGACATGCATTATGATGTGATATTTGTTTCCTATATATACGTTTGTGCCCTTACTTTGAGATGTTATTGTTGTATTTACATATTTTGTGTGACTTGTTATTACTGTCCGGTACTTGACCTTTATCTCAATTGTTGTTGCACTGTCCAACTTGTAATGCCTTTACTTATTAACTTGTAATGAACATGTGTTTTCTTCTTAGTTGCTATATTTTTACTTAAGTGTTACATCTCACGTTTTCATACGTTAAAATTTTATTTTCAGTTAACCGATGTAGACTCAGGGATGAGGCCATCCTGAAGTTAACATACTTACACTATTTATAGCAAACGATAAATAAATGTTATAAAGGATAAAGGGGTACACGGATTAAAGAAAACGAGTTTTGTTGAAAGTGGCCAATTTGGAATAAAATATGTGTCAAGCGATAATACCCGATAATTATGAACTAGTACCATGCAAGGTGCCATATGGCCATGGTAGTATAATATATAAAGTATATATAAAATATTTTTTAAAAAAAATAAAATTTTAAGTAATTTATGGTAATTTTTAAATTATACGGGTAATTAATTAAATACTGATAATAACTAATAAGTGGATAAAATTTAATAAATGAACCACTCTCCACGTGGCACAAGGCCACCATATTAAGAAATGACTCACTACACATAAGTGTAGGTGTCTACCTAATAATCAAATATGACTTAAGCTTAAAGCGACAAAGACTTGTAAAATCTTATCTAATTAGAGCATCTGTTCTTAGCTTCAAGTCATGTCTTGAAATCAAGAACTTGGAAACAGACTCTCGTGCAAACTCTTAGCCAAAGAGTTCAAGTGAAATTTCAAAGTTCAACAAATAGATTAAATCCATTTCTATCCTTGTTCAAAAACGCTAGAAGCAAAGCAGAATCATTTCGTTCCAAGCAATTACTTTTCTTAGTTTGAAAGATTAGGAGCTAAGAAAAACATTAAGAGTCTTCTTTTCAAGCAATTTTGTTTAAATTCAGAAGCAGAAGCTTTACTTCGATCGAATAATTCAAGGAACGGGTATGTTAAGGCTAAGCCTTTCTTTCATTTTAGCATGATCTCGTAATTACACGAGTTTGATAATGAGGCATATGAAAAATTCATATCCCGAAATTTACGTATATTTTGCTAGTCTCGCAAGTTACGTATATTTTTCGAGTTTTGTAAGTTACAATATTCTCCTTATCGGAACTTCGTATTCAATTGAGTATTTCCTTCTTCCAAGAGAGCTGAGAGTTTATATATACAGTATTACATTCTTTTCATTACCATTGAGCTATATTTGATGGGCAGGCCCCTATTGGGCAACCTCTGATCAGATGGTAAGTTATATACCGAGCCTGCTGTGGTCGAGTGCCTATGAGCGAGCCCAGTTGGTCGAGATACAAAGCCTAGTATGGTTGAGCGCTTATAAGTGAGCCTACTACAGCAGAGCAGATATATATGTATACCGAGCCTTATAGAGCCGGACAGCTGTTTTACTCACCATATTGAGAGAGTTGAGTCAGTATCAGCTGATGAGCATATCTTCAGATTATCTTTGATCCCCAGTTGCTTTCAGTTATTATATCATCATTATGCTTCAACTTTCAGTATATTGACTTACATACTCGGTACATTATTTCGTACTGACGTCCCAAAAAGGGACGCTGCATTTCATGCGTGCAGGTTCAGACGGGTAGACCTCCTCAGTAGGTGTTTCCCGAGTTCAGCTTTATCGGTAAGCTCCCATTCTTTTGAAGTTGTCAGTTCTAGCAGTGTGTTGTATATCTTGTGTATATATATAGATAGGTTATGGATAGGTCGGGGCCCTATTTCGATCACAGTAAATTGTGAGGCCCCGACCCGTCGTCTCATATGTTGTTGCTCCGATTTCCCCCATCTTATGTTTCTCTATGCTTCATTATCAGTATTTGAGGTGATCGAGTCGATTTGGATTGGTTTTAGTAGGAAATGAGACACTTAGTCTATTTAAGAAAGGTTTGTTTTAGAAAAGACAAACGGACATTGACTTATGTGCTGGAGGGTCCGAATTTGAATTCCGATGATTCAGTTAGCTTTGGGGGATGATTTGTGACTTAGGAGTGTGATCGGAAGTAATTTTGGAGGCCCGGTGTAGAAATAGGCTTGAATTGGCGAAGTTAGTATTTTGGCGAATTCCGGTTGATAGGTGAGATTTTGATCCGTGGGTCGGAATTGAATTCCGAGAGTTGTTGTAGCTTCGTTGGGTGATTTTGGATATGTGTGCAAATTTTCAGGTCATTCGGACATCATTTGGTCGGGTTTTTGATCGAATGCGCATTTCGAAATTTTTGAAAAAACTTAGGCTTGAATCCGATGTAATTTGATGGTTTTAGTATTGTTGGATGTATTTTTATGATTGAAACAAGTTTGAATAACGTTATAGGATGTATTGGTATTTTTGGTTGAGGTCCCGGGGCCTCGGGGTGATTTCGGATGGCTAACGGGAATTTTTGAAGTTGGAAAATACTGTAAAAATGTAGCAGTCAGTGCACAACAATTTTGTTCTATGCGATCGCAGGGCTCTAATGTGATCGCATAGGGTTAGCTACAGTAACCAGGAATTTGTTCTATGCAATCGCATAGGGTTAGCTACAGTACCCAGGAATTTGTTCTATGCGATCGCAAGGCACTAATGCGATCGCATAGTGTTAGCTACAGTACCCAGACAGAATGTTAAAAATATTTCATCCGCGAACCCAACCCATTTTTCCACCATTTTTGGTCATTCTTGAGAGCTTTTGGACGGGAATTGAAGGGGTTTTGACGGGAAGTGATTGGAGGTAAGTCCTATGAACTAAATACATGATTTTATTGTGAAATCATCCTTGAAATTCATGAAAATATAGCCAAATTATAAAAAATTAGGGCTTGAGATTGAAATTCTAAATTTGGGGTTTGAAGGGTCATTTTTGGTCCGATTTGGGTGTTCTTGGTATGTACAAACTCGTGGCAAGATAAGGAATTTTTTGATGTTAATTTTATAATTTTTCGAGACGTGGGCCCGAGGCTCGAGTTTTGCAAATTTCGTGAATTTTGATATTTTTCGATTGTTTTCGATTGGGTATGTCCCATTTGCATATTGTGATGTATTCGCTCTGATTTTGGGTAGATTTGACGCCCGTGGAGGCCGATTTGAGGGGCAAAGGCGTCGAGAGCTAGAGATTTCACCGGTTCGAGGTGAGTAATACTTGTAAATGATATCATGAGGGTTTGAAACCCCGGATTTACATATTATAGTGCTGTATTGAGGTGACTTGCATGCTGGATATGAGCGTGGGGTAGAGAACCGTTGGGGATTGTGACTTGGTCCGTCCCGATTGTTATTTTTACCGTATATTTGACTGAAACTACTTGTATCATCATACTATGGGCTGACTGCCATGTTTGGGCTTCGTGCCAACTATGTGAATCCTTCGGGGATTGATATTACTGTTTTAGCATATCTTGCATATCATTTGGTTTCAGTCCAAGGTTTTAAATACTGTTTTTGCAACTCAGTCATACTTCTAAGTTTTGAAAACTCAAATGATATTTTAAATGATATTTCGGTCCAAGAACAACTGTTTTACAAATGCCCAAGGGGCTTATGTTGATTTCTGGACTGAGCATGGATCGGGTAGCGCGTCGCAGCAGTGATTTTGAAACAGTGGTAACAATAACACTATATGATGTGACTTGAAACAGTGGTAACAGTGACACTATATGATGTGACTTGAAACAGTGGTAACAATGGCATTGTGGGATATAAATTGGTCAGGTAACAATGATTGACCAGGATTTGATTGATGCCATGAGATGGCTTGTTATTGCGCTTGGGCTGTAGGAGCCCCTCCGGAGTCTGTACACACCCCTAGTGAGCGCCGTCGACGATAAATAAATGGAGCGGGCTGTACGCCGCAGCGGGTACTAGAGTGTACCGTCATATGCATTGCATTGCACTCATGCATTTGTTCTTATTTTGTAATGTTGTCATGACATTCAGCACTCATATCATTGGCATCCATGCTACTTCTTGTACTGTTTACCAGATACCCTGGTGTTATTTCTTAATAGAGTTTATGCCCGAGAGGCTGATGTTGTACTTTGTAAGTTAGGAGTCAGCCCGCGGGGCTGATACTGTACTGAGAGGTTGATATTGAGTCCGAGGGGCAGATTTTTGATTATTTCTTACTTGTTGAAATTATTTTCGCAACTGTTGAAAAGGAATATTTTCAAAAGAGGTTTTAACTGAGCCCATATGTTTTCTAAAGGATTTCACGGTTTTACTATTCTTCTCAAAAGGGGTTGTACTGTTCTATATAGCATGATGGAGTGTCTTACGTGATTTCTTGCTTTCAGCTAATATTTACTTTTATTACTCACTGAGTTGGAGTACTCACTTTACTCCCTACACCTCGCGTGCAGTTGCAGGTATTGTTTCCCCCCGGTAGTGGGTTATTAGCGGATTGAAGGCATTATTATTGAAGTTGAACAAGGTGACCGCCAGCATTCGCGGCACCGGACTTCATCTTTTGAACTCCAGATTTTATTTTTGTATATATATTATTGGCCATATAATGGTGTTCAGTCTCCTTTAGATGGTCGTGACTTGTGACACCCCGGTTAGGGTTGTGTTGGATTGGATTTCTGTATTTTTTATATATATTTCTGCTATTTGGTATTATTAAACCATGTTGCACTATAATTGCATTAAATAATTATTTTTAAAGGATGAATTGGGTTGACTGGCTGGCCTTGTCTCCACGAGAGGCGCCGTCACTACCGGATATGTAAATTTGGGTCGTAAAAAGTTGGTATCAGAGCCCGGGTTACTAGGTCTCACGAGTCATGAGCAGATTTAGTAGAGTCTCGCGGATCGGTACGGAGACGTCTGTATTTATCCGCGAGAGGCTACAGAACATTTAGGAAAACTTCACATTCTAGAATTCTTATCGTGCGTCTTTGATTCAGCTTGAAAAGAAACTCTTGAAATTCCTTCCACGTGTTCGAACGAGTGCATGATCATTCAGAATTTGATGTGCCTTGAGGGCTTGTAAATTCGCGATCGAGTGGTGAGACGTGATCTCTGTGAGTATATATTGGGCCAGTCTAGAAGACTTGAGGCTGGATCTTTGCCTATGGCTTGAGCACCAAGGTGTTGATTGCGTGAGCAAGTGTTTTGAACCTATATATTTAGTATTTTCCCTATTAGTGGGAATGGCAGCTGGGTAGCTACGTGATGAGTATGTTAGTACTGTGAGATGTATCTGTGTAACTTGGAATGGTCGAGGAAGACTTGCTGGATGTAGGTGAACTACTAGGCATTTGAATAATATCATGATTCAAGGTATAGCCCCGAGTTATGGGCGCATGAAGAACTTTTTTATGTTTCCAGTTGAGAAAGAAGTAAATTTCATGTTGCAATATGAGTTCAGACTCAGGAAGACTAAGTGACTGTGTAATGTGTGAAAGGTACACAGAAATGTTAGATTGAGGCGAAGCGGGTGGGTTGTCTCCCGTGGAGTGTTCTGAAGTGGTGTGATCCTTATGTTGTCTGTTAGAAAATCTCATTTACAAGCAAAATATACATGTTGAGATTTAAATTTTTGGTTCGCTTAAGAGAGTGAGTTTAATTGTTGCGAGATTTCCAAAGAGTTACAGTACTAGATGAAATGTGTTTACACAAGCTTACAGAGGATTTGAGTTTAATCTCACTATGGTACTAAGCCAGCAGTGGAGTATATACATTATGACTATTGTGTGTTTTGATCTATGGCTTCGAGCCAAGTTGGGGAGGTTGTCGTTGGCTAGCTGATTGTACGATTACGCATTTTGTTGGTTCCGATTTGAGGCATATTGGCAAATCAGTCCTGGTTGCGGAAACTAGGCCGAGAATGGCACGAGCGAAGGAAAATTTTGACAAAGATGTCATGAGCTCGGATGAGCAGGAAAGAAGTTTGATTGCTAAGGTAAATTGGTATTGTCTTCAGCATCACCTGAGAATGGTGTTGCGCAGAAAGGGCTTTGCGCCCTGGTTAATGATTCTTGATCGCTTTTCAGCGTTAATGCGACCGGTGGTTTGGAGGTACGCCGTGTGATTTGTGAAATGGCTTGAGAAATTGCTTATGTGTTGAGAATCCGCGTAGGAATGATGTTACCTGAGCAACTTGGCTCTTGACATTCAGATTGTATATCGCACCTCAGTTGTGCTTGAGTTTTGTAGTTTATAATGCTAAATATCCCTCAGGGATGATGTTATGCACTTAGCATACTTATGACCGATATTCGGAATTTTGTTATAATAAGCAAATTTGGCTCGATGTGTACCTCCTTATGTGAGATCTATGTGTGGATCGGGTGGCACGCCGCCAAGGGTATGTTATCTGGATCGTGTCGCACGCCGCAACCGTGTGATATCGAGTATTTTTTTCTATATGCTATCTTTGTATGCCTTGCTTCCTATTTTCCAAGGAAAGTCTGTATTAGTGTGTGGGATTTGGTAATACCTTCCAGATCTCATTTTCTTTTGTACTGCGTTCGAATTGGTAGCCTATTGGCACATTGTTTGGTTCACATGTGCGACCTTGACCATGTCTGGGGTGGCTCATTGCCTGAGCAGTTCGTACTGGGTGAGACGAGATCATTGAATTCGAGATCGGTGCAATCTGAGCATATGAAGTAAATTAGGGGGCTAAAACCATTGTTTGGTTCAGAACGAGGTGATAGTTCTTGCCAAGAGTATAGAACTAATGAATTGTTGTTTCGGTAGTAGTTATGAATATATATAGATCTCATCAGTCGTGTCAGTATTGTAAGAATTTGAATAAGACCTGTGTATGTCATGCAGAGCATGGGTTGTGTAATGATTCCTTCTAAGTGATTAGATAAATGATCTCCGGGTGATTAGGGAAAATGGCATTGCCTAGTGGAAGTGATTTGACGAGAGTATATGTCTCAGAAAAAGGTAATGTGATTAAACTGATTATATTTCAGTAGTATTGCGGCATGTTCTTGTTGGGTCCACTGGTGGTACGAGTTTGCTCTGTAGCACAGGTAAATATTGAGTATCTGTCATGGAATGAATGAGTATCAAATGTGTGCGTGTATTGCACGGTGGAAATTGGGATCAGGTACAGTGATTCTTGTGCTATATGGAGTTGGAGACTGGGAGTTCTCATGTTCAGGCTATGCAGTGGTTGTGGATTGTGGGTGTCGATACTATTTGGCGACTATTGGGATTTGGAGGCCCGAGTGGATCTTTCTTATTGGTATGTTATATTTTGGATATGATGTTGAGCTATAGACTGGTTGTCTTAGTGTGGGTTATTCTAAACTACGGTACTATGGACTATGTCGGAAAATACCACAGGTTACGTGGTGAGGTGCATCAGACTATGTTCTAGCACAATGGTTTGTGTTCCAAATACCAGCGGACGGCTGGGAAGGATTGCTTTTCATAATTGGGCCTTCGTGGCCGATATCTTTACAGAGGTTTCTACCATTGATTCAGTTCCGGTATTGAGGGACTTTTTCGGATGCGTTCCTTGTGGCCGGGCATGTCGCCGGGCAAGATTATGGATTTTGGTATTGATTTGGTGTCGGGCACCGTATCGTACGGCTCCTGTAGGAGTCATAGTAGTGGAAGGAACAGCTTCAGGCTTCTTGGTATTGAGTTCGTTGGCAGGCCGAGGTGGCTACGTGTTTCGCTTGAGTTGGCTTGGTTGGCCCCGAATTATATTGATGAAGGATAGGCTGATTCGATCGTTATTTAGCTTGTTAGTGATCTAATGAGTCCTATGAGTTGCTTTCTGTGCTGGGAGACGTTATGATTTGTTGTACATGGACACATGTGGTGTGGTTCTATTGAGGACTTATAGAGAGAGTCGAGCGGGAAGAGTAATTGAGTGTTGCTCAGTAAATGGAGTATTGTTAAGACCTTTTGAGGTAGGTTCAGGTGTTCTATCTCTATGATGTGAGACGGGGTCTCAGCCTTGTGTTGTGATGATACAGATGGACTTGAGTTACAGCTCTTTCGTTTGAGTCATTTGTCATGATTTGAGTATGTTCAGACTATTCCTCATTGGTACGTGTATTATGCAAGTTGTGGCTTAGGCCTGAGTTGAGGTGTCATATCGCCACAATGGTGTGTAGATTCGAGATGATCGTTGGAGTCATTAATGAATACGAACAGATTTGATCTCAGCTGGTTAGAAGGATAATATCGGGGTTCAGCCCGAAAATCTGTTGTGGTATTAGTCAAAATGGGAGTGGCTTCATGTATGGGTGATCTGAGGGATGGTTACGGTTTATCGAGTGTTTTATTTATCGTTGGCAGTATGCGAAAGTGATGGAATAAAACTTTTGCTAATAAGAGGTTTTCTATCGATATTTGGTTATTGTAGGCAACTGCTGTGAATAGAGGCCATTGTTTCGAGTGTTTGGATCATGTGGTATATCATATGGTTTCACCGGAGGTTGCAGGTATAGTTTATTATAGCTGGTTCGGGACTATTCAAAGTATAGGTGTGAGGTTTTGATCGTATTGGTGGTTTCAGAAGTGAAAAGGTAGCTCTGTGAACTATGGGCTACACTAGATTAGGTAATCTCAGCTATGTTGTGTTGTCGGGCCTATAAGAGATAGGGTGACGTGGGATCACCCCGGGTATATGCTTGGTAAGGTCATTTAGCTATTGGATGGCTTCTAGGACAACTCTGGGTACGCTCGAGGGTGAGCGTTTGTTTAAGTTGGGGAGGATATGACGACCCGACCCGTCGTCTCATGTGTTGTTGCTCCGATTTCCCCCATCTTATGTTTCTCTATGCTTCATTATCAGTATTTGAGGTGATCGAGTCGATTTGGATTGGTTTTAGTAGGAAATGATGCACTTAGTCTCTTTAAGGAAGGTTTGATTTAGAAAAGTCAAAAGGATGTTGACTTATGTGTTAGAAGGCCCGGATTTGAATTCCAATGATTCGGGTAGCTTTGGGGGATGATTTGTGACTTAGGAGTGTGATCGGAAGTAATTTTGGAGGTACGGTGTAGAATTACACTTGAATTGGCGAAGTTAGTATTTTGGCGAATTCCTGTTGATAGGTGAGATTTTGATCTGTGGGTCGGAATGGAATTCCGAGAGTTGTTGTAGCTTCGTTGGGTGATTTTGGATATGTGTGCAAATTTTCATGTCATTCGGATATCGTTTGGTCGGGTTTTTGATCGAATGCGCATTTCGGAATTTTTGAAGAAACTTAGGCTTGAATCCGATGTAATTTGATGGTTTTAGTGTTGTTTGATGTATTTTTATGATTGGAACAAGTTTGAATAACGTTATAGGATGTATTGGTATTTTTGGTTGAGGTCCCGGGGCCTCGGGGTGATCTCGGATGGCTAACGGGAATTTTTGAAGTTGGAAAATGCTGTAAAAATGCAGCAGTCAGTGCACAACAATTTTGTTCTATGCGATCGCGGGGCTCTAATGTGATCGCATAGGGTTAGCTACAGTACCCAGAAATTTGTTCTATGCAATCGCAAAGGGTTAGCTACAGTACCCAGGAATTTGTTCTATGCAATCGCATAGGGTTAGCTACAGTTCCCAGGAATTTGTTCTATGCGATCGCAAGGCACTAATGCGATCGCATAGTGTTAGCTACAGTAACCAGACAGAATGATAAAAACATTTCATCCGCGAGCCCAACCCATTTCTCCACCATTTTTGGTCATTCTTGATAGCTTTTGGACGGGAATGGAAGGGGTTTTGACGGGAAGTGATTGGAGGTAAGTCTTATGAAATAAATACATGATTTTATTGTGAAATCATCCTTGAAATTCATGAAAATATAGCCAAATTATAAGAAATTAGGGCTTGAGATTGGAATTCTAAATTTGGGGTTTAAAGGGTCATTTGTGGCCCGATTTGGGTGTTCTTGGTATGTACGGACTCGTGGCGAGATAAGGAATCTGTTAATGTTAATTTTATAATTTTTCGAGATGTGGTCCCGAGGCTCGGGTTTTGCAAATTTCGTGAATTTCAATATTTTCGATTGTTTTCGATTGGGTATTGTCCCATTTGCATATTGGGATGTATTCGCTTTGATTTTGGGTAGATTTGACGCGCGTGGAGGCCGGTTTGAGGGGCAAAGGCGTCGAGAGCTAGAGATTTCTCCGGTTCGAGGTGAGTAATACTTGTAAATGATATCCTGAGGGTTTGAAACCCCGGATTTGCACATTATAATGCTGTATTGAGGTGACTTGCACGCCGGATATGAGCGTGGGGTAGAGCACCGTTGGGGATTGTGACTTGGTCCATCCCGGTTGTTATTTTTACCGTATATTTGACTGAAACTACTTGTATCATCATACTATGGGCTGACTTCCATGTTTGGGCTTCGTGCCAACTATGTGAATCCTTCGGGGATTGATATTACTGTTTTAGCATATCTTGCATATCATTTGGTTTCAGTCCAAGGTTCTAAATACTGTTTTTGCAACTCAGTCATACTTCTGAGTTTTGAAAACTCAAATGATATTTTAAATGATATTTCGGTCCACGAACAACTGTTTTACAATTGCCCAAGGGGCTTATGTTGATTTTTGGACTGAGCATGGATCGGGTTGCGCGCCGCAGCAGTGATTTTGAAATAGTGGTAACAATGACACTGTATGATGTGACTTGAAACGGTGGTAACAATGACACTGCATGATGTGACTTGAAACAGTGGTAACAATGGCACTGTGGGATATGAATTGGTCAGGTAACAATGACTGACTAGGATTTGATTGATGCCACGAGATGGCTTGTTATTGCGCTTGGGCTGTCGGATCCCCTCCGGAGTCTGTAGACACCCCCAGTGAGCGTCGTCGACGATAAATAAATGGAGCGGGTTGCACGCCGCAGCGGGTACTAGAGTGCATCATCATATGCATTGCATTGCACTCATGCATTTGTTCTTAATTTGTAATGTTGTCATGACATTCAGCACTCATATCATTGGCATCCATGCTACTTCTTGCACTGTTTACCAGATACCCTGGTGTTATTTCTTATGGAGTGCTATCCCCGAGAGGCTGATGTTGTACTTTGTGAGTTGGGAGTCAGCCCGCGGGGCTGATACTGTACTGAGAGGTTTATATTGAGCCCGAGGGGTAGATTTTTGATTATTTCTTACTTGTTGAAATTATTTTCGCAACTGTTTAAAAGGAATATTTTCAAAAGAGGTTTTAACTGAGCCCATATATTTTCTAAAGGATTTCACGATTTTACTGTTCTTCTTAAAAGGGGTTGTACTATTCTATATCGCATGATGGAGTGTCTTACGTGATTTCTTGCTTTCAGCTATTATTTACTTTTATTACTCACTGAGTTGGAGTACTCACTTTACTCCCTACACCTCGCGTGCAGTTGCAGGTATTGTTTCCCCCCGGTAACGGGTTATTAGCGGATTGAAGGCATTATTATTGAAGCTGAGCAAGGTGACCGCCAGCATTCGCGGCACCGGACTTCATCTTTTGAACTC
>MU763379.1:48456-67333 GCA_026770625.1 Nicotiana glauca | reverse complement strand
ATCAAAAACATATAGGGAAATCAGATATAAACAAAAACAGCAATTTAACTGAGCTCGAATTCTTAAACCCTGAACCGAAGTTTCCGGGTTTCTTATCCCCAGCAGACTCGCCAGAGCTGTCACACCTCCTTTTTACAGGTTACACCCGGCGAAGGGTATAATAAGGAGTTTTTCCAATTAAAGGACAGTCAGAACGGGATCATTTATTATTTATTCAGAGTCGCCACTTGGAAAATTAATGGTGTCCCAATTCACCGGTTAGGTCCCGAACTGAGGAAAATATGACTCTGTTTAATAGTCTGCGCACTAGAAATTCGGATAAGGAATTCTGTTAACCCGGGAGAAGGTGTTAGGCACTTCTGAGTTCCGTGGTTCTAGCACGGTCGCTCAACTATTGTATTTGCTTTTATCTGATTTCAATTATATATTTTTAATTATGTGCATTAGTATTCCGCTTATTTAATTTTAAGGAATTGCAATGTCGTGAAAATGTATTTTTTAACCACACCGTACCAGTACGCCTGTGGCTTTAAATACATTTCGACTTCGTTGAGAGTACGATTTGGGTCACATAAATGTGCACCCGTACTTAAGAATGTATATTAAAATTGTGCCTAAGATATTTACGTCTTATTAGTTTGGAAAAGACCGTGAAATTAGCTAAACGGTCCTTCCGAATCTAAAGATTTTATAAAAGTTATTTGAGGGCCCCGCAATTGTGCGTGTAATGCTGCGAGGCACGTCTCGTTATTTTATTAAAGGCCAACTTAAAATGACTACAATTTTTCTATTGATCAATTATTAAAAGGAAATAAACTTAAATACATATGGATTGATTTACTAAGTAGAAAATAAAATTTTTATTTTTTGTAATTCATACCCAACCATTAAGTTGGATTATTACTGGGCTCCAAGACGGCCCGGTGGATAAAATTCAACGCCAAGTACCCGAAAATGGACCAGGCCCATGGGTATACCAATATTAACACTAATTTTGGGCCATTTGTTAGGGCCTTGATTCAGTTTTCACAAATTGTCATTAAACTACTCAAATTATAGAAATATACTACTTCATCTACTGAAACGCGGATTGCCTCAATTTTAATCTTAAACTCAAATTAATTTAACTATTTAGCTACTGGATAATTTCTTTCATTTGTTATCAAAACGAAAACAGCACAAAATTTGCCGAATTGAATTCGAAATAAGAATGTAAACACATGCCTAATTATCTAATTTCAGTTACATCACATGTATTAAATTTTCAAAATAGAACAGTTATAAACTCACACCTTTCAGCTAACATACACTTAGATTTACTTATCCTTTTCAGAAGAAAGCTACTGATATGCATAAATCCAAATTTGTAATCTGAGTCCTAGGTCTAACTGTCACTTTTAACATCATAAATTCTGCGTTTTATTACAGTCTTATTAGCTACTAAGACTTTAAATCCTATGAAATATTAATACAAAATCTATCACGATCAGAGTTCAAGTGTAGCAGTAACAGTCCGAAAAATTTAAATTTAATTACAATTAGACTATTCCTAAATGAATACAAACATTTCTAACGAAATTTACATAGATGCAGGTTCACTTGTAGAAACAGAAACAAACTGAAGTGTTACATGAACACTTCTACTTCATTTCTTCGAATTATAATTACACCAATAGACAGTAGAAATGTACCTGGAAATAAGATGAAGATCAATGAGAATCTAATCGAAATTAACAGGAAAAGGATCAGCAATGAGAGTTCAACAGCAATTAATCACAGCTCCGAGATCAACGGACTCAAATCCAGCAGAAATAACAAACCAACAACAATCAACAGCATATGAATTGACAATCAGCACCAAATAATCTTCGAAACTGATGTGAGAACTAATGTAACAGTAGGATCTTCGAATTACTTCTGTTGTTTTTTGGATTTTTGAATTTTGGAAATAAAGAATTTCTGAGATGAAGGCTTAAAATTGCAGAGATGATTCAGGAGGATTTCAGATTGTCAAAACTTATTAAGAGAGGCTAAATGAAGCCTATTTATAGAGTGAAAAGGGAGGGAATTTTTGAAATTCATATTCTGATTTCCCACCCCTTATCTTATGAATTATTTTCAGATTAATACACTTAGTTTAATCAGAAATGCACTAGAACCCCTGCTAGAAGGTTCTAGTGGCATCTATACTATTCTAATACCCCTAATTGTCCATATTGCCCTCACTTGCTTTCAGTTTCTACCTGTTCACCCTTTTATTATGCCCAGGATACCCCTTATTCTTTAGGTATTTACCCACAAACCAAGCAGCATTGCCACTTTTACCCTTAACCCCTAAATTTATTACAGTATACAAATTATCCTTTTCCCCTTAGCCCTGTATTTTCCTTTTATTTACCCTTTTAACCCTTTTATCAATCAGAAACTTCAAAGTCAAAAATCGACTTGCAAAAATAGCCAACAATAGACGACTTTACAGATATAGTCAAATTAGGTCTAAGCACTCAATTAACGAGATTCAAGGGGAACAAATCAGTTATAGGTAGAATCTAATCAACAGAATACTCAGTCACTAATTTCGAATTTATCAAATAAGAGTCCTAAAATTTAAATATGGCTATGAACAACAAAACATGCAATTTTTGACTAAGAATTTTATCAGAAAAGAAGACATGTGATTCCCAAGTAGAAAAGATCAGAAAGCTACCATGCTATTCATAACTGAGCAAAATCAGAAGGCAAATAGGCATGTGATAAAACAATCAGGAAGGCAAAGACATGTGATAGAACAAATAGAAAAATTAAGAAAGCAAAGACATGCAGATAGGAAAACCAGGATTAGAACACCTAGCTTTTCGATTTGTTTCTTCTTTTCTTTCTTTCTTTCTTCTGTTTTCTTTTCCTTCATTTTTCTTCACTTTTCTTGGTTATCCAGAACATTGGAAGTTCAGGAGTCATTTTTCTTGGATTTTTAATCTTCAGGCAGACTCATCGAGTCTTTTTTGTGTAAAAGACTCTTAGGAAATAGGGATATTAGGGTTATGGGTTTAACAGGGTGGTTTTTGGACTAGGGGTGTTCGCCAGAGTGGAGTTTCCGGCGAGATATTTTTTAATATTCGAGCAGTTCGGGCTTGATTTGAGGAAAACTAACTAGGTAGGGTTGAAGAGGATGAAGAGATGGTCCTATGGTGTTAATAGCAAATACTAGTTCAAAAGTAGTGGTCGCCGGAGTAGGGTTCCGGCGATATAGTTTTCAATATTCGACGAGTTTGGGTCTGATTTGAAGGAAAATAGATAGATAGGGTGAAAGAGGAGTTCATGGTGGTTCAGGGGTGTTCGTGGTGGTTTGATCGGAGCAGGTAATGTTTCCCGCCGGTAGGTTTCCGGCGGGCATTTGAGAGAACTTTAGGGCGGCTAGGTTTTCTGATATTAGAGACGAAGATACATATATGAAATGATATGTAATGTTTAGGTATTTAAAAACTTTAGATGTTCTGGAACCGTTGGATTGAATGAACCAACGGTTCAGATTTAATTAACCCAATTACGACGCCGTTTCAATTAATTAGCCATTCAATCTGGACCTTTGGATTGATGTTACCAACGGTTCAGATCAGTTCACATAGGCGACGTCGTTTTATTATTAAACAACCGTTACTCCTAGGCCGTTTGATCAAATTTCCAACGGTCCAGATTTAATCAACCTGGACGGTGTCGTTTGGTTTAATATGAAGGCCAACCGGCTTGATTTCATTTGGGCCTGATCCATGTTTTATACCATTTGGGCTACTGAATTGTATTTGGCCCAATTCTTGTATATTGTATTTGTATTTTACCTTTTTGTATTTTCGTATTTTTGTATTCTTTTCTTTTCTATATTTTTTATTTTACTTTTTGTATTTATTTATCTATTTATTTCCCTTGTATTTTCTTTGTATTTTTTTTTAATTTTTTGATTTTTCTAAAATTAAAGAGTAATTAATTTTTATTTTTTGGTATTTTCTGATTAATACAAAAATGGTATTTTGTTTTGTTTTTCCTTTCAACATTTAGAAAAAGTCCTAGTATTTCTACTTATTTCATGAGTTATTATTAAACAAACAATTGCCACACAAATTCAAAAATTATTTTTGCCTATATTTTGGAACAATTTGCTTGGGGCAAAAAATCACTTGCTCACAAAAACCTGATCGAGTTTACAAGGCCTCGTACGCGGATACTCTTAGTAAAATTGTACGAGTTATTAATTTAAAGTTTTTTGTTATCATTTGCATGTTCTTAGTTATTGAATCAGTGTCATACACTTTCTGATTTAACAATGACTCAATTTGGTCTTGTAGGCTGAAATGGAAAGAATACAACCAACACAAGAAAGTGAAGATGGCAGCCAATCAGTTGATGCATTTGCATCGGTCATGGGACCTGAGCATCCAGGTCACCTAAGATTATATGGTCGTGGGGTTACCAAGACTTCTTTAAAAAAAAAGTGGGAGATTTGGGACCCTCTACTGATGAGGCGATGCAGCAAAAATTGGAGGAAATGGAAGAAAGGATGCAACAAAGATTGCATGAAATGTTCAATGCACAGAAAGATGCCATGGAACTACAAGTTGCAGTTAACATCATTTCTCAGCTTACGCTTCTAAATCCAGATTTACGGGTTGATCCCAGCATGCTAGGTTTGAATGATCGTTCACCTGGAGAAGGTTCGTCTATCTTTGTTTGTTTGTTTGTTTCTTCTTCTCCTCCTTCTACTTCTTTTTTAAAGTTTCACTTGGAAGATCTTTGATTTTGGTTGCATTCTTATTTTTAAAACTTCTTGGTGATAAATTCCCTTGTTGAACAACTTTGTTGATTTCTTTTTGAACTTCCTGATCTTGCATTTGAGGGCCAGGAGTTTGGTTAAGAACTTCAGTAGTTTCCTCCGAGCTTGAAATTGAAACTTGTTATTCACTGTCGTACCCAGTCTCATCCTCTTCAATGTTCTGTCCTGCATTCTTTTCTTTTTCTTTAGCTTTTTTTCTAGCTCTGCAGCTTAGTGGGCTGTCTTCACTGTGAGTTGGTAAAGTATCTTGGCTGGTTTGGTTTGGGGCTAGCCTATTACATTGGATATAGTTGTTATTGCATTATATAGTATCAGGAGCAGTACTATTATAATCCATGTGAGCCTTATTTTGGACATTATCAAGATTTGGTATTATATCAGTAGGTTTCTCTTGGATCATGGTAGTAACCTCCTTATTCTGGAAATCAATCTCCATAGGAATCTGTTCAGGGATATACTTTATATCCTTTATTGTTGATGCATTTTGTGTACCTTCTGTGTTTAAATGTAATTTTGTTAATACCAACTAAATTTTGCTAGCCTCCAATTACAGTTTTATTGTTGATGCATTTTGTGTACCGATCTTGAAATAATTCTTTGATCATTTAAAATAATCTCATTGATAGAGTGGCACAGAGAAGGCGTAGTCATATCACATATGTGGCTGATCCTTTTTATAGTTATAAGGAGTCAATTAAGTCCAGCATATCATCTATTTTGTTTACACTATTCATCCTGCATAAAAATGATGATTTTCAAGATAAGTTTTTTTATAACGTAGTAAACATGTTAGATTTTTTCATCTATATATATAGAGTACCAACACTAACAAAATTAATTTGTTGACGCATCAAGTGATTATTTCAACTATCCATCATATGGTAGAATTGATCAGTTTCTTAGAAATAATTTTCAGCACATCCTGCCGTGGATAATGATCAGTTTCTTAGCCAACTCTTGAAGGATAATGACTTTATTTATCCTCTTTTGTAGGTGGAGCAATTGAAGAAAGGGAAGATGAAGATTGTGAAGATCTAGACCTTACTTAAGAACTTTGAATTGTTGTCCATGTTCTAGGAATCTTTTATTATCAATGTTTGAAACTTACTCTAACTCTTGAAGTGTTGAAATGTAAAACTTATGTGCTATTGGGTTAAAATATTTTGGTTTATGGAGACAATATAGATTATGAAGTGTTTTATCTTTTTATTTATATAAATTTCAGGTTATTACAAATTTTCTAAATGTTCATTTACAGGTGGCTTAATAGTCCAGTAGAACCGTCCCAATAGGTATTGCAAACCGTTCCAATAGGTCAAGAATCGTTCCAATAGGTCTTAAAAACCGTTCCATTAGGTCTTACAAATTGTTCCAAAGTGCGCAACAAACCGACACAATAGGTAGTTAAAACCTTTGCAAAAGAAATAAAACCGTTACAGTAGCGTAATGAAACTAGAATATTTGTAAATAAATGTTGCAATAGCTTACATAACCGTTGCAACAAATTATATGGTAACGGCTGCCAACCGTTGTTGTAAACTCTATGGCAACGGTTTGTAACCGTTACAATTAGAAGGAAATACTCGTTGCTTCAGACAAAGGAACAACTGTTGCGATAGATATCCCTTAAGCAACGGTTTTGGTAACCGTTGCAAGAACTGTTACTCTAGATCTACTGGCACGACAGCGTATGTAACGGTCGCGAAACTGTTCCAATAGCTCTATGGCAACGGTTTACCTCTCTATTGCAACGATTTTTCGGCTGTTGCAATAGGCTCATTTTCCAGTAGTGGGTCTCAAATCAATATCAGTATTTCCTTACAACACAGGCCCTTGGCCTTACTCAATCAAAAATTATAACAAGCCCATCGGGTGATAGTAAAACAGTATTTCTCATCCCAAACATCATTTAAAATATCATTTAAGTCTCAAAATTGAGTAAAAATGGCTGAGTAGTAAAATAAATAAAAAATAACATGACTGAGTTCAAGTAATAAATCAAAACAGTGAGGAAATATCAATTTAACGCCCCGAAGGGTTAAAATAGTTGGCACAAAGCCCAGATATGGCATTCAGCCCAAATAATGATGATAGCAAGTACTTTTTAATCAAATACGCGGTAAAATCATCAATCGGGGCGGACTAAGTCACAATCCCCAGTAGTGTACGACCCCATGCTCATCATCCAGCGTGTGTCTTACCTCAATATAGCACTACGATGTGCAATCCGGGATTTCAAACCCTCAGAACATCATTTACAATCATTACTCATCTCGAACCGGCTAAATCTCTAGCTCGCGACGCCTTTGTCCCTCGAATCGGCCTCCACGTTTGTCGAATCTATCCAGAATCAGAACGAGGGCATCAAAATATACAAAGGGAACAAAGAATAATCAATAAAGAGCACAAATCCCGAAATTAGCAAAACACGAGCACTGGGACCACTTCTCGAAACTCAGAAATTTTCACCTCAATAGATTCATCGTCTCCCCACGAGTTCATACATACCAAAAGTTCTCAAATCCAAACCCAAATGGTCCTCCAAATCCCCAAATCAAAAGTCCAATTTCTCAAGCCCTAGTTCTTAAATTTTAAGCTTAGCTTTCATGATTTTCTAGGTAGATTTCACAATAGAATTGAGTTTTAAGTACAAAAATCTTACCTCCAATCGTTTCCCCTTGAATCTCTCTTCAATCTCCTTCAAAAGTCTCAGAAAACGAGCAGCTATGGGTGAAAATACACCCATATTCGCGAACAAGACGAGTTTAAAAACATTCTGCCCAGGCCTGACTTTCCTTCTTCACGAACGCGGTCAAACCCTCGCGTTCGCGAAGCACAAACTTACATTGACCAACTTTTGCTCTACGCAAACGTGACATGAAAGTCGCGAACGCGAGGCCTTGCTCAGACCACTATTCGCGAACGCGCTCACCTTTCCGCGAACGCGATGAATATTTGACCTCAAACCACAGCTGACCCAATTCCTCTACGCGATCGCAAGGTCCATCTCGCGAACGCGATGACCAACTACCCAACCCCTCCGCGAATGCGAAGCCCCTCTCGCGAACGTGAAGGCTTAATTTCTGGCCTTCCTCAAATTCTTCTACGCGCTCGCGAACGCGAAGGTACATATCTCTGCACCAGCTGAGCAGATTTTCTGCAATTTTCTAAACTCCAAAATGATCCGATTAACCACCCGAAACTCATCCGAGGCCCTCGGGACCTCAACCAGCACCAACACATCCTAAAACCTTATTCAAACTTGTTCCAATCATCAAAATACCTCAAACAACATCAAATCACCCAAAACACATCGGATTCAAGCCTAAGTTTCTAAAATTTTCAGAAATACGCTTTTGATCAAAACCCAACCAAATCACGTCCGAATGACTTAAAATTTTGCACACACATCCCAAATGACATAATGAAGCTACTGCAACTCTCGAAATTCCATTTCGACCCCTGGATCAAAATCTCGCCTGTCAACCGAAAATCGCCAAAATATCAACTTCGCCAATTCAAGCCTAAATCTACTCCGGACCTCTAAAATCCATTCCGATCACGCTCCTAAGTCACAAATCACACCCCGAAGCTAATCGAACCATCGGAACTCAATCTAAGCTCTTAACACATAAGTCAACATCGGTTGACTTTTCAAACTTAAGGTTCCTTAAAAGAGACTAAGTGCCTCTAACCTTACCAAAATTATTCCGGACTCGATCCGACCAACTCGATACCAAAAAATACGGATAACGAAGTATAAAGAAGCAAAAATGGGAGAAACGGAGCGGTAACTCATGAGACGACCGACCGACACTAAGTCACTGTGAGAATACTTTCTATTTGGACATAATTTTATTATTACTACATCAGCCTTATTAATGTCTGTTTTATTTCTTTGATAATGATTTCATTACTTGAATACTTTATTTGGATGATTGTAGTGAGAAGAGGAACTTTTTAGGTAATTTAATCTGAATAATTTATTTGGATGTTCATTTTTGTAAGAAGAAGAAACATCTAAACTTATAGGCTCAAAACTGAAAATCTGAAATCTCCAGACTGATTAATCCAAAATTGAACTTAAAAAGTCCGATCTAACCTGAGCTTATTTAGATTGTCATTTATTTAATCCGAAAATCGAATATCCAAATCGAAATTTCATATTCAATCTGAACTGCCCAAACGTCCACCCCTAACTAAGAGGAACGAAAGAGTAGTTTGAACTCAACATTAACCACTAATAGTCTAAGACCAAGTCCTAACAGACTAGCCTCAATCTGGAGCGCCGTAGAGATATTCTCAACTACTTCCTGACCTACAACCTTAATGCTCGATATCCACAACTTCCTGTCTAGGGCCATGTCCTCGAAAATCTAAAGTAACGTCATGTCCTACCTGATCTCCTCTCCCCAATACTTCTTAGGCTGCCCTCTACCTCTCCTCATGCCCACCAAAGCCATTCTTTCACACTTCACACTTCCTCATCGCCTACCTTCTCCCGAATATCTTCACTTCTAATCTTATCCATCTTATTGCTCGCACATCCACCTCAAAATCCTCATTTCAACTACTTTCATCTTCTGGATATGTGAGTTCTTAACTGGCCAGCACTGTGCCTCATACAACATATCTTAGTATTTACTAAGTTTAGTACTAATGTTAAATAGACTTTCAACTCTTACGTGGTCTAATTACTTACATATTCTTTAATTCTAGGAATATGATTTTCAATATAAAATCGTAACTAGGCTCAATTTCTCACTTTATCGATCCCAATATTTATCTCGCTCCATATTTCATAGGTGCAACATTAATAAATTCGCCCATGCTCGAGTCGTAAGGAATTGCATAACAAGAAATTGATGAGCCGAATTGGACTGACAAAATATTTAATGGGATGTAACAAAATAACAAATATGGGGCCATATATCCGATCCATTAATAAATATGCATCCCATGTGCCAAATAATTCAATGACATCAAACAATAAGATATTACTAAATGACAGAAAAAAACAAATTGACATTGAAGTAAAGTTTATTAGGTCTGAAAGCCTACATATAAGAATAAAGTCACTTGTTTCAATTCAACCAATTAATTGACTCGACATAAATAATAGGCCCATGCAGATTCAAATCATATTGATTGCCTTATTTATTGCCTATGATTTTGTCATTGTAGGAGTAAACTTCACTCTTACGTGTCACTATTACATTTGCAAAAGAAAGCGTAAACGATTAGTGAAAATAAACAAAGACAAAGGTGGATTACCTACTTAGTTAAACGAGATTAATATTGACTAATCATTAATCAACATTCACCACCAATAAAAAGCAGAATAATGGAGCTTAAACCATAAGCGACTCTGACAGAGTCGTATTCTACACAACCAAACATTGAATACGATTTCTTTAAGCAAGTATTTTCTTTTTTTTTTTTTAATTTATTTGTGTAACACCACAAGCAAACTTAATTCAAAAACATCAAGTTTATTTACATCAACGCCGGTCTAATTTGTAGCAAAAAATTATATGCACCTGATGCTTACGCTAAACTAAGCAATTCAATCATAAGAACTACAAATTAAAGTGAATACATATCACTTGACCATAGTTAAATGATCGTAGTTTACATGCATATCACATTATTTATTTGGAATTAACATCAGGTGCTTATGAATTTTCCCACTTGAGGGAAAAATAAATATACATGGACCAGCTATGATTTAATACAATCTGAGAAAGCTCACTGTAGAAAGGACTTTCAGCCATGAGCTAGATGGCAAAATAAACTTACCTACACAGTGTGTTTACACCAACCACATGTTTAAGTGATAGATAGAATCATAGAGGTAACAATATATATTAATTAAACATGGTCAGGGATAAAAGTGCATAAGAAAAAACATGGCATAAACAAGAAGTGCGGATAAATTTTTTCCCAGCTAGAGATATCTAAAACTGACCGCTGCATCACGTCGCCACCAAAAAGAAGGAAAACATGTCCAGATAACTGAGGGGAGACCACTCCTACATAAACAGCAGCCTCACTGTCTTACACAAGATATATGAAGAAACTCATTTGATAGAATATTGTTCATGAGTATTAACTCTTGTGCAGGTCCTAAAGATGTAATCGGGAAACAAAAGTTCAATACATACAGATTATTCATCCATATTTTTCTACACATTTATGGTTGGCGCTTGGCAGGATCACTTGCCTGGATTGAGATTCTGTATTTTGCAATTTATCCACTGACCAAGCATAAGTTGAGAAAATCAAACTCTCTGCTTTACAGGGAGAAACTGGCGGAAAATATTTGTTGACACCAAAGAACTTTCTGCTCTCTTGCAATAGAAAATTACATAAGCAACCAGCGAGACCTGCGTAGGATGA
Organism: Nicotiana glauca; assembly: GCA_026770625.1. Taxonomy (NCBI): domain Eukaryota; kingdom Viridiplantae; phylum Streptophyta; class Magnoliopsida; order Solanales; family Solanaceae; genus Nicotiana; species Nicotiana glauca. The sequence continues at coordinate 56,109 of MU763379.1, read as the reverse complement.
TGATTCTCTTGCTGTCTCAAATCTGACCAGTTCCTAGAGGCTGCCTCGAAGTGTCACCTGAAGCCCAAGCTTGATAGTCCTTTGCTAGCTGGATACAAGAAACCCAGGCATAAAATGAGAGAGAACAGAGCAAAGGAAAAGTGAAAGAGATTTTCAAAAAAGAGAGATTATCGATACAAAAAGTTTGGGCAAGCAAGAGGACTATTAGAAACAGTGATGTAAATTCTCATGTAGGTTAAAAATTAAGACTCACTAATTCTGAAACATAGGAAAAATCTACTTTTACAGCTAAAGCCCAAAAGTGGAAGTAACCGTAGAGTTCAGCTGATGTAATCTATAATCACACCCACAATATTCACAACTAACAGCAGCATAGAAAATTATGTGAAAGGCAATTCATAAAAACCTAGAACTACATCTTTGTTAAGGTTTACACTGGATTGGATTTTTGAGTACTTACCTTTTTTCTAGATAACCGGGAAATCCCAAAGGTCCAGGGCGCATCTGAAATTTGGTAGATAATGGGCCCGCCCTTCTACCCTTCACTACTTAAATACCAGGATACTCTGCGGCAGGGTTCGAACCCATGATGTGCACCTAACTCAGTTTACTTCTAGACCAAAAACCTGGGGTGATTATATAGTAAATATTAACCTACTCAGTTTATCAATATGTCATTTTACCTTAATCCATACCACTAGACTTGTTACCTAATCTAACCAAGTTAATTGGTCAGCAAAACCGGTCCTTCAGAACCTAAACCCGGTTCAGGAACCCCATTCTATAGATACAATCTGGATTTGGCAGGTCATTCCTACCAATCAGATTTTATCTCTTGGGGTCAAAAGAATAGTTCTTTTTTGCTTAGTTTTTCTGATGGATAACTTGACGCCAAAGAAATCTCAAAAGAAAACAAATTAAATAAAAAGATGAATACAACAACAAAAACAAACCACGCCTCAATTACAAACTAGTTTGGGTTGGTTATATGAATTCTCCATATCCGTTCTGCTCCATTTGGGATGTTCCACTTTACTACTCAATAATTTGTCTTTTCGGACAATTGTGTTCTCCGAAACTGCCAATTCTCCAAATTCCAAACTTACCTTACATCTGACATATGATCTCTAACTACACGGAAAAGGCCCATGTCATAGAGCAAACCTAGTGTACGTGTAGCACCAACAATTGGACATTTTTCTTTATATTTTTTTTTAAATAAAAACAATTAGTAAAACTTGATTCTAACTAGTTAGTATCTTCTATAATGATACCATTTATTCTTCTTTTTCTGGTGGTCTTCGAGCCAACTTACACGCACATTGATTGTCCACTAGATACCCGGTACCTTCAACCAACACAGGTATCAAGTAACAATACTTTGATTCTTTAACAAAAAGAGGAGTATTTGAGGATTCTTTTCTTGGTTGGGACAGATTTATAAACCAAATCTGAACAAAAACATTTTGTGTTTTTTCTTTTAAGATTATTCCCTCCTCTGATTTGAGCCTGCCTATCCTATAACCTTACACTGTAATGGTTCCTTCATACTCGCAGCGTCTCACCGACCACCACCCCTCTAACAAATTTGTTGTGTTCATTTCATTTTTTCCAATACCCTACTCCTACCCCTACCCCATGTTCATTTGCTCTATTTGTTTGCTTTTCACCCAAATTTTCATGATAGTCAAATCACTATGGACCAGTTGGTCTAATATCAAATTCAATATTGGGCCATTTATCACAAAGATGAAAAGGCAATTTGACAAGCCACCCATGCGTAAAATATACTGCTATAGACTATGAGAGCGACTTTGGATAAGCCAGCAAGAACAATGTTCACATAGCAGAAAATCCCTTTTTACGCAAAACATCCATAACAAGATAGATCTCTTCAATAATTCCAGTCAATCACTTTTGCAGAAACATCTTGATGTTTTAAATGAATCAAAATGACAAATAGTTCAATTAACTTTTGAGGAAAATAGAGGTCAGTCTGGTGAAGTTCAGCTGCCAAGTGAAATCCTATTGCCACACTCCAAAAATCTTAGAGGTGAAAGTACAGAGAGAAGAGTGAGATAACAGAGAAATAAATCCAGCTCTGGTTCTAAACCATCACTGGTCTAAAAATCATTACTTTTTACTCCCTCCGTTTCAATTTATGTGAACCCATTTGACTGGGCACGGAGTTTAAGAAAAGAGAGAAGACTTTTGAATTTGTGGTGTAAAATGAGGGACATATATTTTGTGTGGCTAGAAATCATTGCATAAAGGTAAATTGTTTCCAAATAAGGAAAGGGGTCATTCTTTTTTGCACGGACCAAAAAGGAAATAGGTTCGCATAAATTGAAAAGAAGGGAGTAGTTTTTTTTTTTACATTTTATTTAATGAATAACATTGTTGATCAGGAGTGGCTTCTGTTTAATATAAAACTTCGATATCCAGGTGGAAAATAAGTTCGTATAGTTAAGGCATGCCATTTGTTTTTGGTCATTTTTTTGCGCACCCACAAGGTTTCTGTTATATTTTTAGTTGGTTCATTTCAGAGACCCATATTTTGTGTAGGTCCTCTAATCTTTGTATACCGTGTGCATTCGGTCCCCCCACCCTGATATCAATAAAACATTACTCTGAAAACTATAATTCATTGGAATTTCTCCCTCCAATGCCCTAAGCTTTACGCTAGAACGCTCATTGGGTTAAACAAAACCTAAACAGAAACCAGTCTACCTAGAAGTCAGACAGTGGCTTCTCCCACATTACTCTCTTGGTGACTCGAATCAGCATCATCATCATAATTGCAGGTGGCACAAGATGCCCCTTCCCAACAGGCTATCCCACCTTTTAAATCTTGGCGGCATTTTCTGTCCCTTCTGTTCTTCTTTCTTCAGTATGACACCTATCTGTCTATTTTCCTTATTTTCTTGTCAAAACTTTCTTGATGGACAAGAAAATTTTCTAGGGCCTACTACACAATAAAACTACCCTTTCATTGAACTATTTAGACCAAACAAAATGATCTCATATATACTGCATTAGGAAGGGCAGTAATATACCCGCTACAAAGTTAAAATAAGAGATGTCTAAGCAAAGTAAGTGCTTTAAAATAACAAGGATAAAAGCGAAAAAAACATATCAACATCGCCTCAGTCCAAGCAAAAGCAAAAAGATGTATCCACATTAAAATTTCAACTTTTGCTGAATCCAATCAGATGGTTGTTCTACATCAATTAAAAGGATATACTAGTTCTGTACTTTACCTTAGTGCCATTTCTTTTTTATAAGGTAAATTTTATTCATCAGGTACCAAGGTGGTACAAAAAGATACAAACAGCATCCCGGAAACAGTATCCGCTACAGACCTCCTAACAATTCCAGAAAATCCATAAACTGAGACAGATCCACTAATAAGCTACCCTTACTAATAAGATGTACCCACATTAAAATCTCAACTTTGGGTGAATCCAATCAGATGGTATTCTCCATCAATTAAAAGGATATACTAGTTTCGTACTTTATCTTAGTGCCATTAGGAAGTGGTAGCTGCATGCCTCCCGGAACAGCCTCATATGGAGTTGGCACAACCGGATAATCAATTTTGTTTGTGCCTGTTAGTTTCTGTAATGTTTCAATAATGACTTGTGACAATAGTTGCTCCGGGTTAAAAAGACAGAAGAATGTGAGGAAGATTGTGATGAAAAAATAGAATTTTTGAAGGCAAATTTAGCAACATGCATAGTCTTAAACAGAATTGTATTTCTTTGTTAGCTTTTTGGTGCAACATGGCCTTTGTAAATGATGAAGATTCCATGTTAGATATGATCGAGGCATTGCACACTCTGTAACTTTTAACACACTGTCTTAGCGCTGTTATACCATTTATAAAATATCATTACTTATTGAGGGAAAAAAAAGAAAAAAGGAAGTAACGATGAAACATAGTGAAAAATTAAGAGATACTAGAGTCAAATATAAAAGTGAAACAATAAGGTTAAAACGGTGTTGAGGGTCTTTTATTAGATTCAAATGCCACCTTAATGGAAGGGACTCTAGCATTTAGAGAGTTGGAGCAGGGAAATGACAAGAAAAGTAGCTGCCAATAGTTTATAGAATTATAGTACAAGAACAAAATTTACAGAAACGGAACTATGAAGAAAAAGTCAAGTGGACAATGAACCAACAAACCTGTGCCATAAACCGAGGAAGCATGATCCTCAGTATCTGATCTAGGACCTGAGCACCAGTTGATTCAATTGCCTGAACTGGGATTGCTCGAAAGGCAAAGGGAATTTCAATGTTAACCTGCATAAATAATCGATCAGATGCGACACAAACTAACGAATGTTGTAACGTGTTTACTCTTATTGCAACACCGCTCAGCCAGTACCTCAATAACAGCATCTGAAGTGAGTTGCTGCACAGGTGAGTCTCTTCGCCCGCTATCATATGAAATTTTGTTCACCATAGAAGCTGCATGCCCATACCAAATCAGTGTCAAAGCACTCCTGAAAAGAATTATGTAATAAAATTCAGAATCGACACACACACGAAGAGAGCAATTATTATTGCAGATGACAACTTGTCACATTGAGTTCTTTTGCCGACGAAAAAAGAGACCACTTCACCTCAAGGTAATTCGACAAAATAAGTACACTAAAGACGAGCATAGTGAATTGATTCATGTTACGTCAATTATCTTTACAATGTTCTCAACAGAAACTTTCACCGACAAAGTTTAGGAAACATGTAGAAACTGTGTTTTCACTGAAATTGAACTTATATGGACATCGAGTTTTCCTCCCCAAGTCGATGCCAGAAGCAAATTATCTGTTAATTGACCATCAGAATCCTAGATTTACCTTAAATCAGAAATGCTAACTTATGCTGCATCACTTTTCCGATAGTATGAAAGTATCCAACCTTTGAAGAGGATGACAAATGTAGCTATTTCAGCTTTTACAGGAAGAAAGGTAACAATTGGTGCACTTAACTGACTGGCAGTTCTAAAGCAGTCATCCTCTAAACAGGAGTTATTGTTTTCCGTTTGATATGCAATGAAACTAAGATTATAGTTTTCAGAAATCTCGAACATCTAGTTCCACCTATGGTTTCATTATTAAAAGAACAACACATATTTTGACTTTGCATACATTATTCTGCATATGGCATGTCAGGAAAAAGTATTGATTGGATTACTGTAGACATTCATGACTAGTTAAGAGGAGAAAAAAACTTAAATTGTTCGCCAATATTTTGCTTGTTCATCAAATGTGTTCCCTGTTTTGATTGCCAGAGAACTTATTCGCAAATGCAAAAGTGCAACACCTCTAAGAAGAATGTGCTCTCAGAAAGATATACAGCAATATACAAATCAAAGTGAGTGCAGCATCAATTTGAACCCAGAAAGAGTAATGCGGTTCTAACTGCATTATTTCACTTCTACGGACCAATATAAAACATATAAATGAAATTGCAACCCGGTGGAACCAGTGCATCTTTTGAAGATCTTACGAAAAAGTGCTCTTTGAACGCGATAATATTTCCACTTTTAAAGGGACTCGCGCACAAATATTCAAAATGATAGAAATAGCACTTAAAAAGACTACATACCGTCAAATTTATCATTTTGGGCAACCACAATAGGAGATCCCTCAAGCTGAGAATCAAAGAATAAAAATAATTATAAGATGGCCATAAATTAGTAAAAATGTTAAAGCAACTGGAAAATCCATTATTGAGCATATAAGCTGCAATATACCTTGCAAGACAACAGCTTGATACAACATCCATCAGCCTGCTCCTCAACTCTAACCAACAAAACAGGACACACTTCAAATGCAAAAAACTTGAACCTATACACGTAACACCTGAATGTATTATCATCCACTCGTTCAATCCTCTCAGCATCCAACACCGAGTACTGGCTTGCCGGCAAGCTCATATACTCCACTAAACAACAAAAAGATTAAAACGAAAATCTCAGAAGAATCAAACATTACCAGTACCAACACTCACTGCTTCAAACATTCATTCAACTACATCGCAATTTAACAGAAGCTATATGAATAATTTTCAAATTATTCATTAGTACTACCTCCATTCCAGTTTAGGTGAACCGATTTCCTTTTTACCTTGTTCCAAAAAAGAATGACCTTATTCTAAATTAGGAAATAATTTAATTTAAGTTTCTCATTTTACCCTTTAGCGACAATTTTTATAAACACAAATGTTATGGCATGTTTAAGACATTTCAATAGACGTATCACCATATAAATGTTATGACATTGTTAACACCACAAGTTTAAAAGTCTTTCACTTTTTTCTTAAACTCCAAGCTCACATAAACTAAAACAAAGTGAGTACAAAAGTTGTACTTCAAGAAAGCAACCATGACCCTTCTGTTGCATTTGCAATGATTTTAGACTCTTAACTCTAAATTTAGATTATACTTTGTGAAATTAGAGTCAACTGCATGAACAGAATGAAAAAAAAAAAAAGGTAGAATGTTCTAGAAACTTACTTAGCGGACGTTGAAGCTGCTTAACGGATAGAGATTCTCTACGTCGGGCAATGAATCGAGCTTTGGGAGCAGAATCAGCTGTAATGCGGAGTGAACGCTTTGAAGAATCGTCAGACGAAGAGGTTAAGTTCAATAATGCATAAGGAACAGAGGTTGTAGGGAATCTAGGGTTTTTGTATTGGAAGGGAATGTAGCTTAGATTTGTAAATGAAGAAGAAGCTGAACTCAGCGCCATGGATTTTCACAGAAACAAATAGGGATTTCGTTGGTTTCAACTTTCAAAGTTCGTTTTATGGTTGTGAGATGTGAGATTGAGGATAAGCTCACGAGTGTGGTTAGGAATAGAATACGTCACCAAAAGAGGCGCACTTTAGCTTGAGTGCAGATGCGCACTTTAGCTTGCGGGCTTAACCCGTGACAAAAGTAATTACCAAAGTATTAAAAAAAATACTTCTGTTATAAATATATTATATTATGGATATTCATTTAGTACTCCGTTGTAAATAAGCTTCCTGAAGAACCTTATCCATATGTGACTCTGCCGTAAATATGTTTATCTATTTAGTACTCTATTGGAAATAAGCCTCCTGAAGAAGCTTATCACTTCGATATCCGGTTATGAATAAACATTACCCCTGGTAGAAGATTATCCATATCGGGTATAATAAGTTTATCCTTTCAGTATCCGGTTATGGATAAATATTACCCCCGGTAGAAGATTATTCATAGCGGGTATAATGAGCTTATCTTTTCGATACTCCGTTATGGATAAACATTACTCTTAGTATAAGATTATCCATATCGGATATAGTAGCAGCTTACACACCAGCTTGTAGTAGCTTACACAGCAGCTTGGAGTAGCAGCTTACACAGCAGCTTATAGTAGCTTACACAGCAGGTTGCAGTAGCAGCTTACATAGCAGCTTCATTTCTTCTATAAATAGAAGAGTTTTCAGTTCATTATATACATCAGTTTGAATTCGAATAATATATCAGTTTCTCTCTATACCTGTCTTTACATTACAGTCTTTATTTTATAACATGTTATCAGCACGAGACTCTGCCATCTCGAGCAAATATTTTGAAAGTATTTGAGGTAGGAACTTTCTTTTCCTAAATAATATCAAATCTTT